>JAODAL010000904.1:0-262734 GCA_025379985.1 Phyllomedusa bahiana
AAAAAAAGGGAGTTAAACAATAAGCATTTTTGATGACAGATTCCCTTTAAATTTTTCATCTACATTTCACTAACATAATATTAAGTTCAGGTACCCAAACTGCAACCAAAACCCACTTATTTGTCCCAAAGTGCCAACACAGCAAATGGCCTGAAACGAATGACAATCCCTCTGCCCAAAAACAAGCTTTAATTTTTTCACAGCAGTAGAAAAAATGTATGCTGGCACCAGTCCATATGCAGTATCCGCCTTCAAGTTTTGTCTTGGTCGCGCACCGTGCCACTTTCTAACATAAACAGCACCATCAGCACAAGCAAGAAAATAAAAGTGCCGCACAGAAACCCCTAATCACGGGTCGACAGCACTTGCTTTAAATCAGGTAAAAAGGACAAGCCCATAAAACGTGCCTAAAAATACCGCCTTTTAGAGACCACAAAGTGGTAACAGCGCCAGTCACATCACATGAAAGTTATACACACCAACCCAACCCCCGACAGGGGGGACCACAGAACGTTTCTCGTTGGGAGTCGTCCTCCTCTCTGTTTAATTGATCTCTTTCCCTTTTCATTTCCCCATCTCTCCATACCCATGACTTTTTTTCTCCCACCACAACTCGTCTTGAAAAAATTTCCCACAAATCAATTATCCCCTCACTTTTTCAGCACATCCTTAACTGTTCCCAACCCCATCTATAGCACCTGTAATTGTAATAATGACTCTTTTGCACCCCAAACAGTAAAAATAATCCTAGACAGCTGTATAGGTGTCCCTAGTAAGTAATCATGCATGCCCCCCAGTAGGTAGCTATATAGCCCCCTCTAGTAGGTAGGTATATAGCCCCTCTCCCCTTGTAGGGGGGTTTATAGTCTCCCATTTTAGATAAGTATATTGTCCCCCCTTGTAGGTAGGTATTAATGTCCCTCCCTAGTAGTTAGGTATTCATGTCCTCCTAAGGAGATAGGTATATAGTCCCCTAGGAGATAGGTATATTAAACCCCCTAGTAGGTAGGTATATATTCCGCCTTTAGTAGGTATAGGTCCGCCTAGATAAGTAAAATATTCCCCTTTTACGTGGTTAAAAATAATCCCCCCTAGTAGGCGGTATAACCCTATTCAAGGTGATGATAGCCCACCTTGTAGGACTGTAGGGATACAGTTTCCCCCTTAAGGTAGGATTAGTGTAGTCAACATTACAGAATTACAAAAATTAAAATAATAATGAGAAGGAAGACCCTCAGAGCAACTTAAAATTTTTTGAGGAGGTCAATCTGACCGGGTCAATGTGCATCTATATTTTGCATGATTTTTAAACTGCTAGATTTTAAAGTGATAGATTGTAAGTGAAACTTGAAGGAAAATTTTACCGAAAAGGGGGCTGAAAGGGCATAAGGGGGCCCGGAGGAAGGGTTTTCTGTGAAGGGACCTATTTTTTAGATTCCCCCAAATTTATTCCCCCTTGGGTCACAATTTCTATTACCTTGCAGCCCTCCCTTCTTTCGTTAACCCCCCCAGTCTACCCCCTGACAATTTCCCATCCTTTTCCCGCGCCTCTATCCTCCCCTCAAACCCCTTTTTTACCTCCAAACAATGTTCCCCCCTTTTTAACCACCCCCAAAAACGCCTGCTTCATTGTGGCACAAAAAGCCCCCCATTCACCTTAACCACCCGCTGGCCCCTTTTCATTTTCCTGCTTCTCGCTGCAGGTTTACATCTTCCTAAACCCCGGCCCTCCTTCCTTTTCTGTCATCCCCCCTTCCTCCTTCCCCAAAAACCCTGCAACCTTTCTCGCTATTTTGTGTACGTCCCTTTCCCCCCCCTTTTTAAATTGGGGGCCCTGTGGAATTTTCCCGAACCCGTTTGGGAACAAAAATCACGCTGTTAAAACCTGTTTCTTTCTTTATTCCCCTCAACCCGCGGCCCTCACAGAAAAAAAGGCTCCAGCAATCTGGGCAACCCTTCCCTTGCCGCACTCACCTATGGCGGGGGCCCACACTTACCCCACACCCCCAGACCCGAGAACAGGCCGGGGGGGAGGATTTGGGTTTTTCCTCTAAAACCATTACCAGGTCATTCCCCCCCAAACCCCCCCTCACTTTTCCCCTTTTTGAAATTTTAACCAAATTTAAATCTTTCGGCCATTTTCCTTTAGAGTCCCCCAGTTGTTTACAGACCCCCCGGGTTTACCTCGCCAATTTCTGGATAATTTCCCCTGCCTGGTCCCCCATTTCCGTCTTTTGAAAAAGCCCCCAAACTCCATGGGGGATTTCAAAAAACCCCATTGGGTGACCCCCCGTCTCCTTCTCCTCTCAGTTTCTTTCCCAAACCCCTTTTCTTGGCCCCTTGCAGTTTTCTGACCCCCCCCACAAGGATTTGGGGAAATCCCTTGATCTGGGCTTCTGTCGTCTCTCCCTCAATTTCTTTAACCCCCAAACCAAATTTTCCTTATGCCTTCTCCTTTTTGATCATAACCTTATCTCTTTTAAATATCAAATTTCCAACCTTCTCTGGACAACTTCCCCCCAAACCCCTTCAAAATATCCGCTCCATTTAACCCCCCAGGAACTCCCTTTGGGCACCTTTCAGTTTCCCACTGCCCCCCCCTCCTCCCCCTTTTTGTCCTTTCCTGGCTGTAAAAAATTAAAAAGAAACCCCTACACAACCACCCTGGGGCATTTTGGCACCAAATCACCCACCGTACCAACCCGATCAGACGCCGGGAAACCTTGGAAAAACACCTCGACTCGGTTCCTGCTATCTCCGGTTTGTGAGCGTCTGTAGGGGAAAGTCCCAAAACTACCCCAGACTTTCTTCCACTACAAAAAATTTATGCTCAGGACTTATCACACTGCCCTTCACAGCGCCAAAAAAATAAATTTTCCCCCCCCCATCTCAAAACCCTTTAAAAACAAACCCCCAAAAGCCTGTTTACACCCCTCCACTCCCTTTTTCAGGCCTTAAACTCAGGCCCCGGGGCTTGACCTCTGGCTGAGGGGCCGGGGCCCCTCCCCTTCAAAGACAAAATTGACAGTATCCCATAACATTTCATCACAAACCCAAGCAAAAAACCCTCCTGGGCCCTCCCGAAAATCCCCTTTGTGTTTTCTCAGCTCTTGACCCAAGACAAAGAAGAAGTAAACCAGGTTCTCCTGTCTGCTTTGCCCACCAACCCCGCTCTAGCGACCCATTCCCTCCCCCCTTCTCCAGTCCCATTTTTTTCAAGCTTTCCCTCTCACCTTCGCAATTTTGTAACCTCTCTCTCCCCCCTGGGGGTCTTCCCCCTCCCCCTTTAAAAAAGGCTACCTTTTAAAATCCCCCACAAAAAAAACCCTCCATGGACCCCATCCTGTCTGCCAACTTCCGACCAGTCCCCCTAACCTTCCCTTTTTCTCCTAACCTGGAAACCCCCTGGTTAATCTTGCCCAATCCGCTTCTTTTTGCAACTTCCCTTTTGGATCCACTCAAAACAGGTTTCCCCCTCTTTACACCCACAGAAATGCTCTAGTTAAAGTCTCTAAAGATCCCCACCTAAATCCCCAGGGGGAAAATTTCTCAATTGGTTTGGGGGTTTTTTGGATCCTCTCTGCAGCATTTGGGCACTGTTGATCACCATCTTTCCTCAGCATGCTCACACCATTTGGGATCCCAAGGGGCACTTCTCGTTGGGTTTTCCCCTTCCCAAATTCTCTACGCCCTTTTTCATGTCTCATTTTTCAGGTTTTTCTTCCTTTTCCTCTCTTCTTCCCTAGGGGTCCCCCCAGGGGGCAGTTCTTGGTCCTTTCCTTTTTCCAATCTAAAACAAACTCCCATTGGGGCCCAAAACCCTCAGTAGATTTGGCTTCCAGTACCACCTCTACCTGGGTGACATCAATTATAAAACCCCTCCCGAGACCTATTTTTGGGCCCCGCTACCAAAACCCCAGGGGACCCGTCTGCCCCCTGTTTTCTGACAAACATGTCCTCTCTCTATCTCCCAAATAAACCTCACCAAAACCGAACCCTTTTTTTTTTTCCCCCCTTAATAACCAACCCCCCCCTGCTTTTTTCTCTCTCTGTTGGCATCCACCAAAAACTTTCCCAGGCGCAGGCCCGATTTCTTGGGGTTTTTCTAGGCTCTGTTTGACCTTTACCAAAATTTATCCCAAACCCCTTGCCCCCCCTCCCCCCCCCCCCCCCTCCCCCCTTTCCCCCCTCCCCCCCAAATCTAGCCCCCCCCCTTTTTTTTAACCCCCCGGGGCCCCCCTCCCCACTCCCCTTGGCCCCCTTTTTTTCCCCCCCTTACCCCAACCCCCCTTTTTTCGGCCCCCCCCCTTCCCCCCCCCCCAAAAGCCCCCCCACCCTCCCCCCCCCCTTCCCCTTCCCCCGAACCCCCCAGCCCCCCCACCCCCTTTATTTTTCCCCACCCCCCCATTCCCCCCCCCCAACCCCCCCCAGTCCCCCCCCCCCTTTTGGCCCCCCCCCCCCCCCCTCCCAAAACCCCCCCCCCCCCCTATATCCCCCCCCTCCCCCCCCCCCCCCCCCATTTAAAGCCCCCCACCCCCCAACCCCCCCCAACCCCCCCCCCCACCCCCCCCTCCATTAAAACCCCCCGCCCCCCTCCCCGCCCGCCTGCCCCCCCCCCCCCCCCCCCCCCTCCCCCCCCCTTCCCCCCCTTCCCGCCCCCCCCCCCCTCCCAAACCCCCCTCCCCCCCCCCCCTTTTTCCCCCCGGGGGCCACCCCCGGGAAAACCCCTCCCCCCTCCCCCCCCCACACCTTCCCCCCCCCCCCCCCCAGTTTTTGAATTTCCCTTGGTTCCCCCCCCTCCTCCCCCCTCCCCCCAAACCACCCCCTTTTTTTCCCCCCCCCCCCTTTTCCCCCTTTTGCCCCCCCTACCCCCCCACCCCCCCCCACCTTTCCCCCCCCATTTAATGTACGCCCCCCCCCCCCCCATTCCCCAAATTTTTTATTTTACCCCCCCCCCCCCCCCACAATTTAACCCCCTCCCCCAATTTAAATTTTTAGCCCCCCCCCCCCCAAGGATTTCCCCCCCCAGGCCCCCCTTTTAGGTGCCCCCCCTTCCCCCCCACCCCCCCCACCCCCCCTTGTTTTTCGCCCCCGAAATGCCTTTTTCCAAATGTGGAAAAAAAACCCCTTTTTTTGTCTTTAAATTTTTTTTCCTTTACCATTGGGAAAGTTTGGCCCCCCGAAATTTTCCCTATTAAAAAAAGGTTTTATTTTTAAAATATATCTCTCCCCGTTCCCCCTTTCCCCAAATAAAAAGTCCCTTTCCCCTTAGCCTGGTCTCCCGGCGCTTCCCCATTCCCCCTTTATTCTTCTACCCCCGGGGCCCCTCCGCCCGCTGGGGGAACAAACTCAGGGCTCTATCCGCCCCCACCCGTTCCCCAAGATTTTTTCCTGTTTCACGGCTGCACCATTCTGGGGAAAAACCTCCCACGTACATCAGGCACAGTCCCACCCTTTCGCAGTTTTAAGATTCCTGAAAAACCTCCTCGCAGCTAAAAAAACCCACTAATTGTTACCCCCACCTTTATCACACACATTTGTCACTCCCAAAACCTGGGGCACTCCAGGCACTTATCTGTATATAGATGTACAGTCAGGTGGCGGGGTTCCCCAAAATTTTTTTATGTAAACCTCCCATATTTATAAAGCAGGGCGGGGCCCATTTAAATTTAGCACTTCCCCCCCCCTTTGTTTCCCCCGGGCACCCTTTTAGTTTGTAAGCTTTTGCGAGCGGGGCCCCTCACACCTTTGTCCCCTGAAAGTAGCTTTCCCAAATGTGTAATGTCTGTCTTTTGTCTTTATTATCCCTTACATTGTAAAGGCGCGAAAATTTTTTGGGCGCATATAAATAAAGATTATTATTTTTAAAAATATCATCTCTCTTTGTTCCCCCTGCCAAATAAGCTTTCTTTACCCTGTTGGCCCCGGCACTTGAGAAATCGGGCATGAGCTGTTTTAGAAAGGGGAAGCAGCTCAGCAGCTGGCGCAGCAAGCAGCAGACTGCTATCTGCTCACTGTTGCGCCATAGATTTCTTCTGTATGCACATCCTGGGGATGCGCATATAGTTGAAAACACCCGCCAGAGTAAGGGGCCAGCCAGGGGAAACATCCATCCCCTTGTGGGATGGTCCAAGCTTGCGCAGTGGTGTCTGTGATACAGCTGCACATTGAAGGGGCCCATGTTGTGCATGCCGACAGAGTGTTCCCTGAATACCCCTTCTGGCACACATGTTATGGGTACACCACCACTGTTCTAAGGGATTCCCTGCTCTTCAGCTCAACAAGGAGGGATGAACTTTGCTGCATTAGGATTTCCTGATTGCAGTCTCCAATTACAGACTGGCAGCTAGAGTTCCAATACACTAGACATCAAGAGAGCCAAGAATTGCCACCAGAAAGCAACCACGATTTGGATAAGATAGGAGCACAGTTAAACACAGAGTCTAGGACCGTGGGCATAGCAAATAAAAAGGTGGGAAAAGAGATCATAGATGTGCTCAATTGGTGGAGGACTTAAAAACAGAAACAAATGAGTTGTCAACAGATGGTCTTTTTTGAAGAATATTGGTCGAGACAAGGATGCCATACGGAAAAACAGTTTTCCGGAAATGAATCAGCGGATCAAAAGATCTCAAGAGGGAACCTACACTGTGATTCTTCTCTGCTGGTGATAAGTAAGAACATGAAGAAGAGTGACTAACGTGCTGCTGGTGTATTGAGTCTGCAACCAGACTAGAAATGTTCCAGATTCTCATAGTAGATATAGATGGTTAGAGGGTACTTACAGAGGTTGTCAAACAGAAACAAATTATGTTCTAAATAATAAGTCTCCCAAAGTTAGACACCTTTGTAATATACTTTAATTACATTTCCTGCATGCGTCCTGCAGTCTTCTATTGAGCTATTTTTCAACAGGAAGCTCCACAGGTCTGTGTGTTTAGAAAACCGGAACCAGCTCTGTGTCAGGCTCAGGAGATCATCTGACCAAATTGATGTAGTTTTTTTTATAGCAACGTGGAAACCACACCTCTGTGTTCCCAGTACCTGAATCGGCATGTTCTTGACCTTGCTTCCTTTATGCTGCCTGCCTTGATCTCAGCTTGTCCTCACCTATGAAAGAATTCTGCCTGCCCTGACCTTCTGCTCATTTGTGACTACTCTTTTTATCTGCCCCATACTATACCTGCAAGTAAGCTGTCACCAGGGGTAGCGACCTGGGAGTTTCCTGCAGCGGAGGCCAAACCCTCTTGCAGGGGTAGAGGGTGACGACCAGAGGGTTCCTTAGACTCCCATTCTCAGGTGGTTATATCAAGATTTGTGAGCAATCCAGTGGATCAACCAACTGACTCCATTGAGTCGTTACTTACTTGTTGGCTCAGCAATCCAACACTGCCAAGCATCCAAAGCAGAAATACCACAGCAGGGACGGGCAGAAGACAGGAGCCAGGGCAAGAAAAGACAAAGCATTTGGTTGCCTATAACAAGTGTTGCCCTTTGGATGCAGGTTAAGTCCACTCCGCCCAACTGGAATTTTGCTTGTGATTGTGGTAAAATCATGCAATCAAATGCTAAACTTTTTCTAGACAAGGAAAAATAAAGTATATCCGAGTAATAAATGATAAACTTTCCTTTTCCTGTGTGGAGCTCTGGTGATTGGTTGCACACCTTTCACATGATCACTGGTAAAATTTGCGTCTGGCCAAATTGGCTTCACCCATGTCTTAAGCATAAAATTACTGATAGCATAACAGGATCATGGCACTGGAATTGGGAAAAGTGAGTAACACATTTAGTAAAATGCTTAGAGGAATTTCCAAAACCTACCTTCCTTTATTTGTAACTCCAATTGAAAAAGAAGTGCAGCCTCCTCTCCATTCTCTACCGCTGAGGACAAGCCAGCTGCAATGTCGAAGTTAGATGATGGGAATAACCCTTTAACTTATCTTGATTTTTGAAAATCATGGTACAAAAATATTCTAAAATTATATATTTATAAAACATATTAAAATCACATTATACAAAAAATATGGTAGAGAGGACCAAAATTCTGGTCTCTAGTTTAAAACAATGGATAAATATCCTTATAAATATGACAGAACCATGTGATTAGAGACCGTACAGCAGAATTTTGACAGAGATGTTACAATTAAGCTATTAGACATTAGAGGGAGCATACACAATGGTTCTTTCTCTCAGACTCCAAATTAATTTAAAATTGAAGGCATAGGATAGCACAGTATTACACAATAGGGAAGTGGATACTGTATTCCACCTCTAAACAGCTTGGAGCTTTGCTAAGCCATAATATACCAGTTGGAACAAGAAGTTAAAGAGGTTTTGCCACAAACTAATTTCATGCCTCCTGTATTCAGTTCTTCAGCTCTGTGTTCACAGAAGGAGGTGTGTGTGATTTGTTTGAATTGTATATCATGTAACCCAGCAGGCTGACATCACCAGGCCATTCCCCACTCTACTTTTCTTCAGCAGGGACAGGGAAGATGGTTAAAATTGATGGGAAGATGGATGGAGCCAAATACAGGACCATTCTGGAAGAAAACCTGTTGGAGTCTGCAAAAGACCTGAGACTGGGACGGAGATTTATCTTCCAACAAGACAATGATCCCAAACATAAAGCAAAATCTACAATGGAAGGTTCACAAATAAACGTCTCCAGGTGTTAGAATGGCCAAGTCACAGTCCAGACCTGAATCCAATGGAGAATCTGTGGAAAGAGCTGAAAACTGCTGTTCACAAACGCTCTCCATCCAACCTCACTGAGCTCCAGCTGTTCACAAATGCTCTCCATCCAACCTCACTGAGCTCCAGCTGTTCACAAACGCTCTCCATCCAACCTCACTGAGCTCCAGCTGCTCACAAACGCTCTCCATCCAACCTCACTGAGCTCCAGCTGTTCACAAACGCTCTCCATCCAACCTCACTGAGCTCCAGCTGTTCACAAACGCTCTCCATCCAACCTCACTGAGCTCCAGCTGTTCACAAACGCTCTCCATCCAACCTCACTGAGCTCCAGCTGTTCACAAACGCTCTCCATCCAACCTCACTGAGCTCCAGCTGTGTGTAAGGAAGAATTTCAGTCTCTCGATGTGCAAAACTGATAGAGACATACCCCAAGCGACTTGCAGCTGTAATCGCAGCAAAAGGTGGCGCTGCAATGTATTAACTTAAGGGGGCTGAATAATTTGGCACGCTCCACTTTCAGTTTTTTATTTTTTACAAAAGTTTAAAATATCCAATAAATTTCGTTCCACTTCACAATTGTGTCCCACAAAAAAATTAAAATTTTATATCTTTATTTTTGAAGCCTGAAATGTGGCAAAAGGTTGAAAAGTTCAAGGGGGCCGACTACTTTTGTAAGGCACTGTATTTATTAACACTGATTGACTAATTACGAAGGAGTACAGAGGACGGGAGTAGAGTGACAGCACCTGGGGTTTGGATACTCAGTAGCCGCCTGAGAGGAGAGGTGATGTCTGAGCATGTGCGGCCAGGACTGAGAAGCTCTCAGCCCTGGTCGCATCCCCTGGAAACAATGGATCACTAAAGGAGCAGCTTAAACAAAAATGGTAGAAAATTTTTAATGGTGATGAATGGTGAAAATGTTTATTGTTTATTTGAAAGCTTCCCTTGTCAATTTTACATCGTGGCAAAACCCCTTTGATTTAGGAGGTAAAATATAGTTAATAGTTAGCAAACAGTAAATAAAATGGCAAAGTATTTTGTACACATGTGAAGCACCTTAAAAAGGTTTTCCCATCTGTCTGTTTCACAGAGCCTGCTCTTTACAGACAGCTTCAGGCTCCCACGTCCTATTCAGGCTGTGGGTAGTTCAACAGCAGTAACACACACTTCAGCTCTGCTTTTCAAGCCCGTTAGATATACATTGGCGATGGGGGAGTTTTAACAGTGGATCACAATGGTTAGAGCTCTAAAGGGTTAAAGTTTGTCAGTAAAAAATATAAACAAGCTTCTGTGCTGCTGATAAGACACAGCAGAAAGTGACATCACCATCTCAGCCAAGGCTTCCTAGAGCAAAAAGAGGTGGTCAGTAACCCAGGACACCTTCTGTAAACAACTATGAAATAAAATGCTGCTTTAACTTTGAAATGAAGCAAAATCAGAACAGCAATGTATTTGAAAATAGTCTTTATTTATATGTTTAAAGCTAATTAGTTTATTTTTCTAAAGTAGCAATTAGGAAAACGTACAAACAGCAATAGTATAAACTAGTTTCTTCTAATGCTTTAGATGTCTGTTTTTTTCATATTCAGCTATATGGCTTATCATATATATAGGTTAAATTGTAGGCTGAATTTCAAAGTTTCAAAGCAATTGATAATTGTTGTGCTGAAGCCACAGCCAATGTGGCAGATATTGGTGTTGTTTCTAAAGTCTATACAGTATTGAAGAATCAGTGATTTGCATCCTCTTGCACTCCAGCTGTTGCATACTACTGGTAGTTGAGGTTTTTGCAACAGCTGGAGAGCTACAAGTTGTAGATCACTGGTCTACTGTATGTTAGTTTTGATTAAATTTGGCAAAGATTAATGGAGACTCTACTACTCTTATTTTTGTAAAGTCTTTAAGAAAACCTTTAGGTTAATTATTGCACTAGTATAACATCACACAAGTATAATAATAGGATAGACACATCTACCCAATATATCACATATAATGTAAATTAATAGAGCAAAAATAAGAATATTGCAAGCAGGGCGAGGTGAAACCCCCCCCCCCCCACCCCTCCCAAAAAAAAATGTAAATTTTTGTTTCTGTATCACATGGCTATAAGAGGCACATATGTGGGGTTACATATGTGTGACGCCTCCACGTGGTACCTCTACATGTCACATACATATAAAGGTACCGCTCAGAGCCATTACATAGATGTAACCTTATAAAGTGGGTGTGAGTGTTACATGTGTGGTTACATATATGTGATGCCTCCGTGTGGTACCTCTACATGTCACATACATATAAAGGTACCGCTCAGAGCCGTTACATAGATGTTAATGTAACCTTGTCAGGTGTGGGGGGAGGGGGGTAGGTTTTTGAGTGGCACATGAGTGGTTACATATGTGACCACTCATGTGCCACTAACAACCCCCCCTGTTGGGGGGGGGGAGTACATGTATTGTGTATATCATGTAATGTCTGTGTGTGGTACAAGTAACAGGTTAAAACCTATTACTTGTACCACAAATAGACATTACCTGATGCAATGGATGGGTGTGTGTGTTTTACACTAAATTACCTTGCACTAGGAACAGCCGCTTGATACGTAGCGTGGGCGCGAGCACCACCCACAAGGACCGGCGGGACGTAAGTCCGTACTCGCCGCAGCGCCGTTCACAGGAGCGGCTCCCTGAATCACCAATGTTGACAGTAACGGCGCCCATAACTTCCCTCCCCTCACAGCACATTACATTAATAACGCTCCCCCACAACTCTCCGTCCGGACGGCGCCCCCCACAGCTCTCTGCCGGCAGGCCGGGCGCTTGCCGCCATGCCCGGCTTGAATGGCTGATTGCATGGTCCTAGAGTTGATTATGGAATATAGTGGTTGGATAGTTAGAGTTCAAGAAACAGGAGCACAGCAAGGAAAACATAGGGCCAAATTTGAGAAAAGGGGAGAAAAAAATTGAAAAGGCAGTGGATTATAAAAACATTTGTTAATTTTAAGTAGAATATCAGTCTGCATTATTCATGTCCTAGATTGCTATGAGAAATACATGTAAAAGTGCAATTTGATAAAGGCTTATATGGCTGAAACTGTAACTTTAAGAGACCAAAATCAAGTAAAACTGTGGCTGTTAACATTCAGGGGAGGGAATCCCACACCCTACATCAATCTGGATGTGACAATCTGGTAAACATGCTTGAGACTAATAGTATAGTTGGCAGTGTATAAATAAGGTTTCAGCAGCAGGTTTGAAACATGTCTGAGGTCCCAAGTCTGCTGTTCCAGGACACAAGTTTTTTTGTCTCCTCTCAGTTGTGGTCCATACCATAGGTTGGAACTGTCATACCTCATTCCTGTCCATAGGGATTCAGAATCACCCCTGCTGACTCTCAAGACTTCAAAGTTGTTGTTCTCCTCCTTTTTTGCTGCTGGTTGTTTTTTTTTAGTTGTCCTTCTTTTTTCTTTTCATCACATCTATGTCTTTGTTTGTTTTTACTACAGTTACCATTTTCTTTCTAGTTACCAGCTCCTTCATTGACCTATTCACTTGTAAACCTTTTGCTACCCTGTGTATATTTCTTTACATAACCCTTACTGAAAAGGTTAGCACTTGATGATGTGATAATGGTGATTAGGTAGGACAGAAGAAATTCTGTCATGTTATGTCATTTACAGGCACTATAGTTCCAGATGTTTTATAATCAAATTCCCAAATATAGAAAAGATGAGTTTAAAAATGTGCACCATATAAAGGGAAAGTGTCATTAGAAAATGACTTATTGTGTAACTCACATTTTTATGTTAAACACATTTTTTAGGATTTTTTTTTCCATATCACTTTCAATATTTTGTAATAATTCTTAAGTCCTGCAGTTTTCACTTTGGCCACTAGATCTAATAATAGTCTGACACTTTGTTATGTACAGAGAGATTTTCAGTATTCTACTTGCAATAAGTACAAACAGGGTCAAACTGAAAGGAGACACCAACGTGTACATATAATATAGGATCCACCAGTCACAAGAGGAGATAGTCACAGCTCCACCTCTCACCTCCCTGCACACTAATATCTTCCCAGGTCACAGAACATGCCTAGAAAACTCTATTATAGAAGTCAATAGGACTGAGTCAGTCTTAACCAAGTAGTCTCAAATATATGGGAATCTAGTAGGAGAACAAAGAGTGACTTCTAATAACTATATTTACTCTTTTGCCATAGGCAAACTTAAACTCTATCAGTTCTCAGTCTATAAAGCACTAAAACTTAACTTTTATTATGTACAGCACTTAACCTAAATAACACACTTTTTAAGAACCTGATTTCTAACACCACCTATTACATCAGCAGGGAAACCCTATATATACAGTGATTTGCTAACTGCAAAGGGAATCCAAAAATATCTTACTTGGGCAGTCATCCCTAATCTGATGGGCATGAAGCATATAAGGTTTCCTTGTGAAACCCTCTGCAGCAGGTAACACAGTAAAAAGAGGTAGAAAATCACAAATTAAAATGTCATGCCTGACCTCCCCAACATGTTTCACCAACTAACTGGCTTCATCAGGGGATAGAGGTCCGGTCCCACGTGCTCTAGTTCATTTCCTTTTATATGGTCTTAGGCACACACCCTATTTAGGTGCTCGTCAATTAGCCACCAGAGATTCAACCCGTTCCCCCTTTCAAAACACACCCTTTTCTCTCCTCCATGCATACTGATACAATTTACTGCTGCTGCGTTCTTATAACCAACATTCCTCAGGCAATTTGGCCATCTCCGTTGCGGGCTACTGCCCTATCTTACCATGCCGCACGCGCACTGCACCAATGGACATTTCCGCCCTTACAATGACGGACTTCCACCCAACTTCTCTCACATTACTGCATATGAGCGGCTCTCCTAGAACAGACTAAGCGGAATAGGTCCTACATTACATGGCACATTGCTATCTTTGTCCCTTCCCATGGCGATAGATTCCCTTTAAGTAGACCAAAATCGTGTACATTCAAAAACAAACAGTATGGGATTGTGCAATTGTCTTTATTTGCTATTAGTAAGTGCATGCATAGGATTGACTGAAAATTGGTTGTTTTTAATGGTTTCCAACCCATGACCCTCCCATTGCTGTAAAAGGACAATCTCCAGCATGACCTGGAAGACTATAACTTACCTGAAACTATATTAGTAGCAGTGCTTTCCGACCCCTTGCTTTCTCGGTGTTATAAACCTTCCACTGCCAGCATGACCTGAGAGGCTATGGCTTACTTGAAACTAAATTAGTAGCAGTGCTTCCTACCCTTAGCTTTTTTCAGTTTTTGTAAAACTGCAACTCTTGGAATGACCTGAGAATATACTGTAAGTGGTGGTTTCCAACTCATAGCTTTCCAGCAGTTTTAAAACAGAAACTGAATTAATTTAGAGCCTACGACTTGCTTAAAACTAGATTAGTAACAGTGGTTTCCAATCTATGGTTTTCCAATTGTTGTAAAACTGCAACTCCCTGCATGACCTAAGGGCCTATGACTGTCAGAGATTTTGATAGTTGGAGTTTTCCAAGAGCTGGAGAGCTACAGATTGGAGAACATTGGTCTATGAGATAACTATCTCCTCAACCACATATTGATGTCCTTCCGATATCTGGCACCAGTAAATGATATAGATGAGACAGCTGCTTTAACCATGTCCCCATTAGATTTGAATCAAACAGCCAAAATATTTTATAACTGCAACAACATGAAAAGCTGAATAGAGAAGGTATCCATCTTGCCAGTAAACCAATCCAAGGCTTAATGCCATATTATGTAGAGTTATGCTTTAACTATGGGAATTCTACATTCATAGTTTTTTTCCTATTTGACAATTAGTTTACTATAGTTCTTTCCATTGTGCTTGCTTACAATGTATATTTTGCTAAAATGAATCAATACTATGAACCAACATGATTTCAAAGTAAAAAGGCAAACAAATTTAAAAGTATACATTCATTTTTAAGATGTGGTAAACAACGTTTTGCAACAATTTAGTATTTAGTACTGGCAAGAACTATGGACTAATGACATAATAATAGTTTTTGGCAGTGGAGTCACAGATGAAATTCAAAGCAGACTGAGAATAATATGTATCGTGTGGTTTTATATGCTTGCCTTTTACTTCAGGAGAAATATATTTTTTAAACAGAGGCATCGGGGGAAAGGATTGTGTTTAAATGTTACTCCTTAATGTAAACACACAATGAATACTGCAGATGTGATTCGTTGGCAAGCTCCAATTTCCAATTAAACTGTGCGTTTCATAATATTTTAACAAGTCTTTCTACTTGAAATAGCAAATACCTGAAAGCTGTTACAAAAATATGACATTAGACTGATGTAAAAATGAATTAAGATGAAAAGAAATCATAGTATATTATATAATAGTAAAATGATACCATCAAAAAGGATATGGTGCAAATTCTAATGATAGAACCAAGCACCATCAGAACATGTGTACGCCAAATAATCCCTCAGCACATTAATGGCAGGATGTAGAATACTCATCTAAAATCATTCAATAAAAACCTTTTTGCTCATTCCCATAATGTCAAGTACAATACTGAACAAAAGTTGTAGGCAGGTGTGGAAAAAAAAGTTGCAACGTAAGAACGATTTCAGAAGTAGAAGCGTTAAATATTTATTACTACCAATTAACAAAATGCAAAGTAAACGAACAAAAGAGAAACCAGAATCAAATCATTATTTGGTGTGATCATCCTTTGGCAATGATCTCGTCCTCATCCAGTCTGCCTGGGAAAACATGAAGAAACACAAGATTGGCGAACGCCTCCATCCACAGACGATCTGGGCCTCGTTTACATGGAACAGACCATATACCAGTCAGGAAATCCCAATTGGTATTTGGTCTGTTTTTGGCACTCTTTTTCTCCACGGTTTGTGGATTCAAGCCGTCCCCATTCACACCCACATGTTTATGTTCCGCCTGAAAACCGGGCAGAAGAATGGACATATTCTAAGTTTTTCCGAACGCCGGCGGTGTAAGGAACCCTCCGGCAGAAAATCCGTGCATTCGGGACTGCTGCTCCAATTTTCCATAGAAGTCTGTGGGGGAGCGTTGCTTGTCAGTTTTCAGACGGTTTGTAAAACCGCAAACCATCTGGAAAACCAACAAGTAACTAGTGCCATGGGGACAAGCCCCTATGGTCTCTTCTCCAAGATTTTTGGAACAACTTTCCTGCTTAGTTGCTTCAAAAACAGAAGAACTGAAGTCGTATTTAAAACAAAGGGTGGTTACACCTAATGTAGATTTGATTTTGGTTTCTCTTTTGTTCCTTCACTTTGCAATTTGATAACTGATAGAAAAAATAAACTAATAACACTTCGATTTTAAAAGCATTCTTACTTTTTCAGCATTATTCTACACCTTCCTAAAATTGTTGCACAATACAGTAGATCTTTTCAAATAGGGCAAGTTGTAGCAGTGGTTAACTTACCCTTCTGTTGGCTTTTTTTAGGGCCCAAAGTATAAAAACTGTTAGGTCAAAAAACCACTTTGTTCCCCAAGCAACCCAAATCGAGTGCCCCTTTCTTTTTCCCCAGAGCCTTTAAAGGGAAAGGGGAGCTCGATGGTTGCTTTGGAAACAAAGTGAATTTTGCCCTGGGCATTTTTCTTACATGTGGCCCTCATTTTCAAACGGGGGGTTCATGGACAGGAAAAGACTGATTCTTTGGGCTAACCTTCACCAATATAAAACATTTCTAGGGGTTTTTTTAACCATCTATGAAAGGATTTTTAAAATTTTAAAGCAAAAATTATTTAATTTGAATTTTTTAAAAATAAACCAAAAGGTGGGGGGGGAAAAGGTTGTTGGGGGGTTTGTACCTAGACCTTTTGGACCAACTTTTTAAAAAATCAGAACCTTAAAAATCGGACCTAAGAGCCAGTCAACTGGGGGGGGCCAGTCCCAAGCCAATCTTTTTTTCCATTTAGTGAAATTCATAGTTTTTGTAAATTTTGTTTAAAAAAGTAGAGAAACGGGACCCCCGTAACAAAAAATCCATTTTTCATAAATTACTAATAAAAATAAGAAAAGCAATGTAGAATAGATCTCAGATTTATGTCTATCTTCGTCACACCTTCTGCATTGCTGGAGTACAGTATATGGGTTAAGAGGCTTGTATATTTAAAATGTATTAAGAATTGAAATGTTTCCATATAACATTCTTAGCTTAAGTTTTCACAAGGGGGTTTGGCTTCCAACGGTAATCCTTGACATAAATCTAGCTACACTGCATATTAATAGAATCTGTCCGATTTATAAATAGAGTGGTCTATCAAATACAAAATCATTTTTTTTTTTAAATCCCCCCCCTTTTCCTTTCTGCAAACCCCATGGCTTTTGACGGTTTGGGCCATGTCTAAAAAAAAATAAACAATGTGGTGGTAAACAGGAGTGCCAGAATTTGGGCGATTTGTCAAAATAATGGTGCAATATAAATCCCAAAATGAAACAGGAGAATGGACTCCAAAACGCAAACCTTCATTGCTCCCGAGGCTGGGTTCACTCAGGGTTTTTTGTCACATTTTTTGCAGCAGTGTTTGTAAGCCAAAACCAGGAATGGGTCCAAAACGCCGAAGCAGTGCAAGGCTTTCTATTACATTTTTCTCTATATAGGCTCCACTCCTGGCTTTGGCTTAAAACTCTGTGCAAGTTGCTTCGAAACACATGTAAAAACCCAGCCTAAAATTTGAGGCTTGACAGGTGTTTAAGAAGTGGTGGCATTGTTGTCATTGTTACCTGTTAACACCTCCTTTAATTTCATAAAACTGACACTTTTCCAAGATTGTCTAAGATTGTAATTATAAAGCAGTTATGATATGCAACTCTTATAAAAGAAATATGGATGAAAGAAGCAAATGCAATAAAATAAGCAGGTCTAAGGCACATGGATTTATACACTTGTCATACACAGTAGTTGAATCTTGTAATGGAAGTGCTGCAGAAAACCTGTTCATATATTATGCCAATTAAAGTCCTGAAACATAAAAAAAACACTTAATGTGTATTGTAAATGTCATGCTGGTTTATTCATTTTTTCCCCAGAGATTACTCTTTTAGGGGATGGCAAGGGGCACTCATTTAAAGTTTTTTTAGTTTGTTTATTATATTTCATTTTACTTCCCCGGGTTGGATTTAATTTGGAAAACATCGAAAGCATAATTGTGTTCGGTCTGTTTTTAAAAAAAGCCTAAGGAGTTTTAAGCTTTTTTTTAGCGTCCCATTGTTATGCAATGCAAGAAAGCTCCAAGGAAACAATATTACGCTGTCCACAGTTAGGCTACCATTTTATTTGTATTGGTTAGCATCTAACCCAAAACGCGGGGGTTTTGTTAAGTCCCTCACTTAGAGCCATTAAGTGAATCATTTCTTAGCAATGGATTGCATGGCATGTTCTACATACACAGCACATGAAATGTATCAGTTTTATTTCTCTATGATATATTTGAAAAGTTGTGTCCTATTAAGGCAGACTATGTCTTGCTTCCCTGGTTTTTGTTGCCTTGGCATACTTGTTTGGGTTTTTTTGTTACAGGATACGAAGATGACTAATAAATCGGTTCTATGCTTTTCACAATGTCTTTATGTTAGGAGGTTCCACTGGCAACAAAATGATTACATAAATGTCCTACTTCTTAAACCCTCGACAATTTGCTCAAACCTGCAGCAAGTGATCAATGTCCTTGCAATGCACCATGGGGCAAAATAAGCATTAGCCGCTTTGAAAGGAAATCCATCAGCTGTCCATGTAGTGCTTGCATGTTTTAAGTCCTCCAAACCAAGAGATGTTCAATGTAGCTGCTCTGCTCTTTAGCTAATTAATAAGGATCTCAGAAAATGGATCCTCTTTTTTACTCAGAATCCAAAATGGGATTTCTGTAACCCTACAAGCCATGTAAAGGAGCATTCCCATCTCGTTGATTAGCATTCAGCATGTAGGAAACGTTAAATAAAGATCATTACCAAAGACATTGCTGCTTTGATTTTGTTTCATTTTAAAGTTAGAGCAGTTTTTTCCGTTTGTGACACAAGTTCCAGGTTAAGAAACCCTCTCGTGTTAGAGTAGTAGAAAAGTGAAGAAATCAGGCCTACCTTTTAGGGCTAAATGAGTATATTTGGTAAACTTTCAGAATACTAGCCTCTTCTTAGCATGGGGTTTTATAAAGAAAAAGAAAAATTTTTCAGACTTTTTTACACAAAAAACTGGCCTTTAAAGGAACTTAGAATTTTAAAATAAAAAAAATTTTTTTAAGCATAAAATTTTAAAAGGTCCAAGAAACAAAAAATTAAAAATTTATTGCCCAAGGGACAGTAATTCCCCTTTTTTCCCTTGTTATTTTAATTTTGGGCCCTACGTCAACAAACCAAAAACGCGGTTTTTTTTACCCAAAAAAGGGAAATTTTTAAAAAAAATTTTTCCACCCCCCCCCATGCTCTTAAAAAGGGATAAATTTTTTAAAAAACCCGAAGGGAATTTTTTTAAAATTTTTTAGAAAACAACTTTTAACCCCCCGGGAAAGCGAAACCCCCAAAAAATGAAAAAAAATTTTCAGTGGGAAAAAATGAGGGATTGAAAAGAAAAACCCCAAAAAATAACGGGGGAAGAAAAAGGCCAAAACCCCAAAAAAAACCCTTTTTTAAAATTTTTAATTACATTAAGAAAATAAAAACATTTTGAAAAACGGTAAAAAAAACCCGGCTACTCCTTTGGAAACGTTCGGGCCTCGTACAAATTTGTAAAACCCCCCCCAAAAAACCGCAATTTTTTCCCCCCCCCAAAAAAAAACCCCCGTACCCAAATTTTTTGGGGCCCCCTGCCCTAGCTTTGCCCTTTTTTTTTTCTTTTCCTGTCCCCCCCCTTTCCCCCAAAATAACGTTTTTATCCCTTTAAAAACCTTTTTTTCCATTTTACCCCCGGGGCTCCTAAAAAAACAAGCAAAAAATTAAACATTTTCCCCGAAAAAAATAGCTTTCAAAATGTAGGGAAAAAAAATAAAGACTTTTACAAATATATTTTTTGTTCATCTGTTTTTTTTTTAAGGAACTAAAGTGAATTTTTTGACCCCACTGGCTCTTTCTGTTCCCCCAGGGGACCGCCTGTAAATTTCTCCCCCCTCTGTTTGTTCTATGTGGGTACAGCGAGTGATGTCATCACACAGGTCCGGGAGCTCTGTTGGAAACAGTAAAAAGCTTAATTTACTAAAGTAAACAGCACTTTTAGGGCTTTTGTTTGAGGAAAGATAAAAAATCCCGAAGTAGTTCTGGAAGCTTTGACATCTTTGGGGAAAATGTCATCAAAAAAAGACTTATTTTTTTAACTACATTTTTTTTGTTAAAAAAACCCTTTTTTTTTAGGAAATTTTTTGGGTTTTTTTTTTTCATTTTCCAGATCACTTTCATATTTTTTTTTAATAATTCTTAAGTCCTGAAATTTTCACTTTGGCCACTAAGCCTAATATTGTTGATATTCCGTTCTGTTTAGAGAGCTTTTCAGCAGGTGCTCATTATCAGTAAAAGCAGGGTCACACTGAAGGGAACCCTTGTGTACAAATAACCAGAATCACAGTCACAAGAGGATGTCACAGCCTCCCCCTCACCTCCTGACGTGAAAAAATTTCCCATACAATCTATGGGACAGGGAAACGTCTTAAGATCCTATGTGCATGAAGCTGTTAAAAAATATTCCTTTTCTGTTAAAAATGCAAACAAAATGTTTTCCCCACAATCATATATAGACGGCCGAATAGAGAAATCTACAATCAGGAAATAAAAACGACTGAGAGGAAAGGAATATGGATCAGGGGCTTGATTTAATAAGTAAAAAACAATTGCTGACAGATTCCGTTTAAAATAATTAGCAGAATGAAATCACAGAGTTGAATACACCACAGAACTGTATGCTAATTACAGACCCTCTGACCAGGAAGTGACAGAGTAAAGCTGCATTATTTCATTCATGCATCCTATGCAATAGGATAGTCTATCAATGAAAAAAAAACCCACTGCTAGATGATTTACAAAATGAACATCAAGTGGATGTAGACAGGTGCACGGTTTGGTGGAGATTCATATGCAGAGTAATAGTGATAACTGTCCCTAACACTATCCCTCAAAAGCTTGTCCTATGATTGCCCCTAACACCAGAACTTCTATCCTTGAAATTAACTCGTTAAAGTCTTTCCCTCAAATATGTCTCTGAGCTACAACTGACCCTCATATAGAAAGTGGCATCAAGACCCAGTGAGTCCTGGGCAAGGCTCAAAAGAAACTAGACAAACACCAGAATTACAGTGCTTAAAAATGACAAAACACAGAACTCGGACAAATGAAAAAGTTGTAGCTCTTGGAGGTGGGGATGGAAAAAAGACTGTAAAGAACCCCAGTATCCACAGGGACAGACAGAAAGATAGTGCGTCCTAGCACTAAGTCCCCCAAAGCTGTCCCTGCCTGCTTGCCAACCCGACCCTAAGCGGTCAGCGACAACTGGGCAGCAGTTCCTACCTTGAGAAAGTGCAAACACCAAACAGACAAGACAGAGAGACAGAACACAAAAATAGAATAGTCAGTGGACAGGAAGAAAACGTAGGTCAAAGGTCAGAAATTCAAGTAGTAAAAAAGTAACACCAGCTCAAGCAAAGGCTATTACCAGCCAAGAACTCAATGCAGGAAGGATCTTAAATAGGAAATCAGCGACCCAGTCCAGAGTGTAATTGGACCAGCTTCCTGACATCCAGAACACAGCCGGAGTGGTGAAGACGGTTGTCAATCACATCTCGTCTAAATCACCTGCCGCTCAGCGCAAGGCCAGCAGCAGGAGCAGACAAGTGTGACAGAAAACTTGTCAATTATAGTTAGCAGAACTAGCAAAGTAGTATTCAGACTGGAAACACAGAAAATAGTACACAATTCCAAAGTCATGGCCAAAAGCGTATCCTCCCCCGTACTTCCTTACAGAAGACTGCACGAGGTAAGCAGGTGCCGTCATCACATTACGGTATGTTCACACGGCTTAATTTGCCGCATATTTCGGTGCGCTTTTCACTGCATATTGCACATTACACATGGCGAAATGCGTGCCGCAATTACGCTAATTCATAGCTCTCATAGCGTCGTATCCCTGCGCGTACAATACGATACAATCGTATTGTACACACGGGGGTAGAATTGACATGTCAATTGTTAGCGGCGATTACGCACCGCAAGTAATGCATGTCTATGGGGCCGCCCCAACCCGTGCTTTGGAATTACGTGCTGATCAGAGTATGGTTCCAAAACACCTGGCGTATTACAATAAACTAACGCAATCTGAGATGAGAAACAAGATACTTCAGCTGAACTAGACAATAGATTACAATACAGAGCAATCCAACATAAAAGAACTAGTCAGTACTGTTGCTTCTATATTCTGCAATCAGACCACCATTTTCAGCTGAGCTTTATAGAGTATGCTAATAAGCTCAAATGCGCAGCCCGGTCAGCTGCCATGCAAAGACCACGAGCAGTTGCCATGTAGACAACAGAAGACAGAGATATGAAATATATACTATGAAATTAAGCCCCTTTGAAGGTTTAAAAAAATATAGCATCTAAGCAGTTGTCTTTTTACACTACTCATTCTCCTGGTCCACAATTAGGGTGAAAATATTCCCTCCCCATATGAATGTGTTGTCCACTAGAGTCACGTTTAGAGACTCACTAAGTACATGACATGCAGACACTGTTTAGTCACAGAAAGCATGCTCCACCTCCCTACATTTACATATCATGCATATTCAGTCACTTTCCAAGCACATAACCTCCAGCTTATGTCCATTTACTTGTGCAGCCAATGTGCAATCACATTGCATGAAACCAGTCTTGGATGGAAGATCCTTTTGCCCACCAGATGAAATTATTCTGAGGTCGCACCATCTATATATATACAGGACATGGACCTGTGGCCATTCCTGACACGCCTGTTTGGGTAAATACTTGTGTTCCTTGTAAAATAACAATTTTGTAACATTGTTCTTCACGTGTGTCACCAATAGGGGTTGTGCACCTGCACCGTCTGATATTGTCCAATCAGTGCTCATAAAGTCAGTGAGTTTAGGGACACCCCCCTTTGACAACCACAATGGGAACACTCAGCTGACACATTCAGTAATGCATTTCTAGAAGGAATAATAGAGGAAGAGCACAACACAGAGTTATAAGAGAAGATGCAGAGGTAACACAAGTATTTGCTAAAATATATGTCAGGAAAGGCTACAGGTCCTTGTTATGTAATCTTTACACATGAAGGGCAACATGTATGAACGGGGCTGAGCCAGAAGTCCCATTTGCATTAGTGAGAAGCCTCCCGAACTCCATTTTCAAGTGCATTACAAAGCGCTCGTGGCACTTTGTAATGTGCCTGATTTCGGGGAGGGAGGGGGGCTGGAGGCGGGGTGCACTGGAATCGTATGAAGCTACACATTTATAGCTTTGTTACGGAAATTTTAGGTGCAATATTGCTGGTACAGGTAAACCACCTTCAAAGTTGTATACCTGAGCCAGAAATTTCGTATTAGCGCTAGAATGCGCCTGATTTACAGTATGACTCGCTGTAGAGTGGGTTAATAAATCAGGCGCATTCTATACTAATATTATGTGCATGAAAATTGAAGTTTAAACGCCAAAATACATACATGTCACCCTAACGGTTCAATAGGATATCTGGTGACTGGTTCTAAAAGTCTACTTCAAATGAGGTTGTCTTCTGCCAGACCCTCAGGGTCCTTAAATATGAAGTGTACAGTGTTGTGACAGAGCTTGGACCCACTGGATGATCCTCTGGTACTCTGTTGGGCCAGTCTGACCCTGCATGTATCGGTAACTCCTGTCTATTCGCAGTATAGTTAAGCAGTCACCGCTCAATCACACCAAAGTGTCCAGTTACATAAGAAATAGGCATCCTAATCTAAGTAGATGAAAAGCAGTAGTAGCTGTAAGGAAATGAATGTTTGACAGCTCATCTGTAATTTAGTATATGCACTGAAAAATATGCCATTGTGCCACATAGCTTCTATATATCTTAGAGATATGTTCATAATATTGACCATATGGACCATATAGGATATAGATTTCAATAGTAATAGTATATGGAATGTACAGGGAGACTCCATTTAATCTGACAGTTGCTGTAATAATACTAATTTTAATAATGGCTTTTTTGAAAGTATATATTACTTAATAAGATTTTTAAGATTTTTAAAAAATAATCCAAAGGCCTATATTGTTATTGAATAAAATAAATCCCAAATCACCCCCAAAACTGCTTCTTCTCTGTTGTTCCCTGATGGTGCTCCACCAATCATGTCTTGTTAATCATTCTGCAGCAGCAGATGCTGATGCTACAGGAAATCATCGGCTGTATATGTTAGCAGAGGTTCTTAGTGTACATTTTTGATCAAAAGCGTAATAAGCCCACCTGCCGATCAGCAAAGGGACCTCAATACAGGTGGAAAACAAGCAATTTATTACCTCTCTTGGTGCCTGTTCAGACCTCTACATTTCAGGGAAAGTACTCTGCATTTATTTAAAAACCTGTGCAGGTGGGTGGAGTGCAAAAGCCAAAATGGGGCAGCCACTCCCTCATACAATATTTGGTCTGCACAATCAAAACAAATTTTGAAAAAAATTAACATAGGTGCACACTGGTGTGGCAGCAAAACACAAGCACAATCCAATATCAGCAGCACACCATTAGCACTAAAAAAAAAAAAAAAAAAAAAACTTTTTGGATGTGCAGACCTGTAATGTGGAGTTCTGAAGTCATATTCTTTAATGCCACACTGATACTACCCTCCATGGTGGTATTATTTGGTATGTAAGTATTACATTCACTTTAATTTTCCCTGGCGCGTAAGTGAATAGACACATGGCTGTACAGTATATACACATCTCACATACACAGTACATACGCTACTCACATGCACACACAACGCCTGGCACCCTTGTCCCCTCCTTACCTGTCTCCTGTAGTCTGGCGCAATTGGCATTCGGCAAGAGCTTCTCTTCTTCTCTGATAAGGGCTGAGCATAGGGGAAGTGGTATACAATGGGAGGGAAAGATACAGCCCCAGATACAGAGGGTGCTGGACTGTGAGCAGCGTTCTGATTGGTGAAGCAGCCCCTGCTGACTCCTGCTCTACCAATCACTGCTGCTCTGACACTTGAGACTGCTACCTACTCTGTCCCCCCAAAATGCACAGAAATATAGGAGGCAAAGGGTTAACTTTCGCCTACTCTGTGCTCTGCTCTCCACATGTACCGCATTCTCATGCTCAGGGCCGTCTTAACAGCACTATGGGCCCCTGGGCAGAGAGGTGTACTGGGCCTCCCCTCCCCCTCAAAAAAAAAAAAAAAACCACTACTCAAAGAAACAATTATAAAACATTACCAGCTCCGGTCACCATTACATGACAGAGACCACAGCACTGATGGAATATAATAGCAAAATAACCCCTGACACCAGGGACTCACCGGGGACTCCTCTTTTGATCAGTCGTTCTCTGAATCCTTCTTTTTCCCTTTTCCTCTCCTTCCGTCTAGACCGACATGACGCCTTCTCCCAGCCGCCACTCGTCCCTGCAGAATATAACACACAAACTCTTAAATCCTCACTTTAATCAGCACTTCGCTGCTGATTCCTTCTTTGTTAAAGGGCGCCCCAAAATTTAGTAAGTAGGTAGTAAAGCTCCCCACCATTAATTAGGTAGGTTTACAGGCAAAACTGTAGGTAATATGCTGCCCCTGTAGGTAGGTTTATAGCCCCCCGTAGAGTGTAGGGAGGCAGTGACCAGTAATTAGGGCAGGCAGGGCATAAAATTGGTAGGCAGGGCAGTATATAGCCAGGCAGGGCAGTATATAGGTGGTAGGCAGGGCAGAAAATTAGGTGGCAGGCAGGGCAGTACATGGGTTTGGCAGGGCAGTAAAAATAGGTGCAGGGCAAGTATATTGATGGCAGGGGCAGTATATAAGTGACGGGGCAGTATATAGGTGGCAGGGCAGTATATTGGGGCGGGGCAGTATATAGGGCAGGGGCAGTATATTGGTGGCAGGGGCAGTATTTTGGTGGCAGGGGCAGGATATAGGTGGCAGGGGCAGTATATTGGTGGCAGGGCAGTAAAATTGGTGGCGTTGCAGCATATTGGTGGAAGGGGCAGTAAAATGGGGCAGGGCAGTATATAGGTTGGCAGGGGCAGTATATTGGTGGCAGGGGCAGTATATTGGTGGAAGGGGCATAATATAGGTGCAGGGCAGAATATTGGTGGAAGGGGCAGAATATTGGTGGCAGGGCAGTAATAGGTGGCAGGGGCAGTAAATTGTTAGACAGGCCGTATTTTAAAAAAATTAATAAATACTTACCAGTTTTCCTTCCTCTTCTCCACGTCCGGAGCCGGTGGCCGCTGGCAGCAGAGGCAGGGCCGGAGCCGGCGCGCGATGACATCATCACATTGCGCGCCTGCCCCCGGCCACCTGGGGGCTGAACAGACGGATAAGTAGATCCCATATTTTCAGCCTCGCTGCTGCCTGCACCGCGCGGAAACAGGCAGCGGCCGTGATGGCTGCATGGGTGGGTCTGTGACCCGCCATGCAGCCGTGTGATGAGGGGCTACAGACTGGGCCGGTACTCGGGCCCGCCAGGGGGAAAAACCCCCGCCTCCCCCGGCGACGCTCCGAGCCGCGCTGCGGCCCGAATCCCGGCTGCCCCCGGGCGAGCCTGGCTGTCGCTCCACTGGGCAGGGTAGGCGGCTGCCCGGGAGGGCCCCCTGAGAATTTGGGGGGGCCCCCGGGCATGGCCTACCCTGGCCCAATGGAGGAGAGGGCCCTGCCATGTTTCATATAGTTTTAGTTTCATTGAAGTGGAAAAAAAGTTTGGGACCGCCCCCCCCTCAAAAAAGTGGGGGGGGGACCGCCCCCTGACCCCAAAAAGTTACCCTATGTGAAATTCCCATTCTATTTAAAAAGTAAGACTTGGGTCGGCCCCCGCTGATTGTTTACCCTTTTAAAAGCGTTAGTGTAATTGTAATATTTTGCTCATTGTGGTAACAACCCGGGCCCAACATTTTATTAATGGGACTGGGTAATGGAAGAAATCAGCCCCCCTATTTTGGGGGGCCCTTAAATTCAACAAAAATGCCTCTTGTACCCTATTAAAACGATGGGATCTGTTTGTAACCTTTGTGGGCCCTACCTTTAAAAAGGCAAATCCAAAGTTTTATTTATTTATTATAAAAAGAATTCAATGATTATCCCCCGGGCTTATGGAGGTCCAGAGAATACAAAACCACATTATTTAATGCACGTGTAAAGCCCCTGAATTTACTCCTCCCCCAAGCCAGTTAGATACAAAACAGGAATAAACTCAGTACAGTACGATTTAATTACAAAAAAGCCCTAAATTATTCCCCTCCCCCAAGGCCCCAGTTAGCATCACTATAGCAGGTCTATAAACCCACACGTAAAAGGGTTTTAAAAATCTCACAGCCACTTCCCCGGTTTTTCAATTGTCTTAATCTCCACCGTGGGGAAGCCGAAAAGCGGTGAGACAGAGAGATCCCCGGGATTAAGGGCGTCCCCCCTCCAAGATGGTTTTTATTCAAATTGTGCTCCAGCTTATATCTCATTTGATAACAAGTGCCCGTGTAACCAAATGTTACACACACTGTGATAGGTTACATTTGTCCAATATAACATCTCTCTCTTGAATGGCCAGTTCTCGAGAGGTCACCTTACACCGGGCAAAGCCATCATTGGATGAGAAACATGTCGAAACTCCTGGTACCGAAAACTTTTCTCACTAAACATTGATACAGAAACTATGAAATAATAAGTAATCTATGCGATAATGAGACCAGGTGATGAAGACTCCTGGTGGGAACACTCTTCTCACCAAACAACTATGCAATAAGAATACATAAACAGATATTGTTTTTACTATCTCTTGCAGTCACTAAGAAAATTACTTAATTATATGAGTTAAACCAAGCTGTCTTAAAGGGATCCAAACAATATGGATTCTTGATGGCCAAATAACCTATTAGCATTATATTCCACCCTTGGTCATTCAGATCCATATTTCACCTATATCCCGCAGTAGTAGATGAATGAAACATTGCATGCAACAGCAGAAGGCGATACACGCATAGATTATAGCAAAAATTACTCCTAATATATAACGTAAATAACCAAAATCAGGTAACCAAGAAAATAACCAATCCCATCATTTACCATTAACTGTTCTATCTGAGACTGCAGATCCCGGCTGTGATCTGACAAGTTAAAACAATACATACAATTAAAACAAATAATCTATAGCTGCTCTATTTTGTAAAATTGCTTTGCGGTAACTTTATATATCTAATAATATCTTCTAAGGCTCTACTGGTAGTATTTATTGATCTAGCTACCAGACAAGATAATCTACCTACAGCCCTAGCAGCATAAGCAGCTACTGCAGGGGGATCCTACAAGCATAAGGGATAACCCTAGAATTTCTGACTTTCAATATGGACTCTGGATGGTCAATTAATATCTTGGCACTACAGGATCATCAAGGAATGCTACAGGAGCATATCTTTTACCCCCAAGGAACTGAAAGAATGCCTCATGCACTGATTTTCTATTTCTATAAAATTCATCTTTAGTAGTAATCCCTCCAGTGCCAGAGAGGGACACGATATGAAAAGGCATTAGTAATTTTACAGGAGTGCATTCTCCCTTCCGATTAAAAGTTAGCTTGGATCTAATCTTTCCATTGGCACTGAGCCACCATACATCGGCTCTTGATCTAACTTGATCTAACTTGACTTGGCAGTCCAGCCTTCAGCCTGCTTGCAGGCCTCTTCCAATGCTTTTAATTCAGCTTCTTGGACCAACATTTGCGGAGGCAAGGCTTCAGCTTTCATAGTCTCTGATAATGTGACTCCTGCATATCCTGTGTAAAACCTTCTAAGTTATACTGTGAACCATCCACCAACAAATCTAAATCAGGGTTTTCTCGGTTTTTTATGTAAAACGCAAAAACCCCCTACCTATCTTTAAACTTTGTATGGGCAAAGAGTTAATGCGGCAAAAATTTTTTTAAGGCAGTTTTTTCATCAAAATTGGCACATTAAAATGTGTTGTGCCCCTACAAACAATGTCCAGCTTTTTTAGCCAATGTAGCCCAAAAAAAAATACAGCAAATTCATAATTCGTTAATTTTTTAAAACCAGCACTTGGATCGTATCATGCATGGGTTTTTGGGTACATTGTGTAGCCCCCCTATAGGAGGTGCACAGTAGCAGTCGCTACTGGGCCCTGATGTATGGGGGGGCCCAAAAGACGTTCTGCCACACACGGAACCTACAGTGTTATAAATTGCTCATTGTATGTAGGGTCGGCTTCATACATTTATCATTGAGGCCCAAATGATTTCAGCTACATCTCTGAGTCGAAGTATGGATTAGTCAAGGACCAAAACCCATATGCATATGTGCAGCACATACAAATATACAGTGAATCTTTATGATAATAAAAAAATTATACTAATAATTCAAATAATCATAATCAAACCTATATTGCTTTGCACATACATACATTTTTTCTGAATAATATGGTTTGTTGTTATGGAGCGTGCAGTGATATTACAATAAATACTAGCAAGGTATCATTCATGATAGGTGTATTACACAAAATTATCAATTGGTCGCTACTGACTTTATTCTAAAAAATATTGAGAACCTTTGCTCTAAATTGTTACAGATGAAAAATAATTTAAAAATTAAAATCAAAGAAATGGTGCTTAGGACATTTATCATGGGGATATTCTGTGTGAAGCCACAAAAGCAGTTTTCAGGAAAATTACACTCAAACAGCCTTCAATGGTTAAAAAACAATAAGTGGAATAATTATAAGATATTAGTATCCTGGAAATGTTCAGATAAATGTGTGTGGGAGTGGAGTTACATACGCAGGGTGCCTGTTGGTTCAGGACTGATTTACTTGCCAATTAGATGCTATTACTGCTGATTAATTCACACATTTTCTAAGGGTATTAAATGCACCTGCATGTGCACAATACCTTTGCGAGGCTACCCACTAGCATTTTCCTTATTAGTGCAAGCAGGAAGTGCTTCGTCAATCTGTTATCACCATATACCTCTCTGTTTGCAGTCTTACTCCACCCTAACAGAAGGGTTGTTACAAAGCAATAGACACGCATCTACAGTTGTATTCAGGAGGAAAAACAAAAACAACAGAGAAAATAAAAACACCTTATTTATATAAAGAATAATTCTTCGTTGTGTGACTTCCGTAAGACTTTAGGTCTGTTAAGTAAAATGAGACAAGGCTGTTGAGCTACTACTGTTAACAATTCTCAGTATAACCAACAAGACAGGAGATAATATCCAGTTGAATCATATTTGTATCCTTATTTATTTATAAGGCCAACAAGCTTCTTGCTACGGATGTCCCCGCGGGCCCCGTGCCGGGGCACATCGGCACCCCGACTGCAGCTGCGGGCGATGCCGCAGCTCAGTCCCTGCAGCTGGCAGTTCTCCGTCGGCAATTACCTCGCCACGCTCCTGTTCCGGTCCGGGCGCGTGCTCCTGTGATTGGCCGGGCGGGCGTTCGCCCCCTAGGGCGTGCACGTGGTACTGCGGCCAAATTTAAAGGGACAGCACACCAATGATTGGTCTCATCGGGAACTGGTCCTATTTAAGCCCTGCCCTTTCCTAATAGCCTTGCTGAATCGATAGTGCCCTGTGTCTAGAGAGGAAGCGTTCCATATTGTGTCTAGCATTATCCTGTGTACCGTACCTTCTGCCTCTGTCCCTCGACCACACCCCTTAGCCGCCTGTCCTGACCTTCTGCCTGTCCCCGACTACGAACCATTGCCGCCTGTCCTGACCTTCTGCCTGTCCCCCGACTACGAGCCTGCCTAACGATTCTGTACCACGCCACACCTCGGCAGCCACCGCAAGCAAGTCACATCAGGGGTAGCGACCTGGTAGAAATCCGCCACAGCAAGTCCATCCCGCCTTGCGGCGGGCTCTGGTGAAAGCCGGACCTACTTAGACTCCGCTCCCTGGTGTGTCTAATACCATCGCTTGCAGTGGTCCAGAGGATCCACTACCACTGGCCGTTACACTTCTTATTATATTATCATAAAAAATATCTAAAACATATCCAAAAACTGCATGTCTACCATACAGTATACATAACAAGCAACAAAGATGAAAAGAAGACTCCATATTACACTGTACATTTTGGACACAACTAATTCAATAGTAATTGGAATATTTACTGATGCCGCAAATGTTAACTGGACATTAATTTGTTTTGATAATTACTACTGTTGCAGATACGGGATTCACTAAATTTTGGACAGCCAATTGACAGTGTGCGAAAAAAATCTGGCAACCAATCAGGCAACCTGCCAGTGAGACAGGAAAAAGGAAATCTAAGATTCATCATTTATGCACTTCCTATTTCCTGTCTGACTGGCAGGTTTCTGATTGGTTGCCAGTTAGGAAACAGGAAGTGTGTCATTTATGAATCATAAACTTCCTTTTTCCTGTCTGACTGACAGAGATTCAATTGGTAATCCGCAGGCTGACAACTTGTTGAGCGAAATTCAGTCTGACCTGAAACTGAAGCACAGCAATATCAACTACAATGTACTGCAATGGTGTAAATCAAGATATTATGATGCAGCAGTCATATTAACGATTGTTCCATTCATATGATGTATATTGAAAGAAGATGTTTAGGTAGACTGTCATCTATTTTCAAGATAAGGAGAGAAGCTTTCCTGATGTTTGTTTCAGCATATACTTGTGTTCCGGAGCCTCGTGATTTAGATTATTTGGCAAAGATTATTTGGCAAAGATAACTCACTGCGCTACGGGTACATGTATGATTTTACATTAAGGGCCACATGTATGAACCTGTTTAGGTCTAAAGCCTAAGGGCAAAAAAGTGAGTTTTAGACCTAAACAGGTTCATACATGTGGCCCTAAATGTGATTTAGTTTTTGTACATCTGTAGAACTCTGGTTTATCTTGTTCTTCTGTTGAACCTTCTAGATCTCCTAATCAGTGGGACATGACCCTACACACAATGACAATGTCCACTCAGACACTGAAAATTCTTTGTAAAGTAACAAACATACAGTTAACTTGTGGCTAATGATAGTGGTTGTGGCACAGTAACTGTGTTGCATGTTCAATTATAACTAAAGTCTCCAATGATCTCCTAACAGCTAAATCTCAGGGCAACTACTCAATGTTGCTTCTTCTGGATCTCTCTGCAGCGTTTGACACTGTTGATCACCAACTTCTCCTCAGCATGCTCAGCACCATTGGCCTCCAGGACACTGCTCTCTCTTGGTTCTCATCTTACCTTTCTAACCGCTCCTGCAGGTTCTACCTCCTCTCCTCGTCCTCTTGCTGTCGGGGTTCCTCAGGGATCCGTTCTTGGTCCTCTCCTTTTCTCAATCTATACAGCCCCCATTGGACAAACCATCAGCAGATTTGGCTTCCAGTACCATCTCTACGCTGATGACACCCAATTATACACCTCCTCCCGAGACATCACTCCTGCCCTGCTACAAAACACCAAGGACTGCCTGTCCGCTGTCTCCGACATCATGTCCTCCATGTATCTTAAACTAAAAATCACTCAAACTGAATTTCTTGTCTTTCCACCATCTACTAACAGACCTTACCCTGCCCTTTCTGTCTCAGTGTGTGGAACCACCATAACTCCTAGGCAGCAGGCCCGCTGTCTTGGGGTTTACTAGATTCCGACTGTCTTTCATCCCCTATATCCAATCCCGTGCCCGCTCCTGTCACCTGCACCTCAAGAACATCTCCAGAATCCGTCCTTTTCTCACTGTGGAAACAACTCAAACTCTCATTGTTGCTTTTATTCATTCTCGTCTTACTACTGTAACTCCTTGCTTATCGGTCTCCCTCTGTGCAAACTCTCCCCTCTCCAATCAGTCCTGAATGCAGCAGCCAGGCTTGTCTTTCTTTCCAGCCGCTATACTGATGCCTCTACCCTGAGTCAGTCACTGCACTGGTTGCCTATCCAGTACAGGATACAACATAAACTCATCACTCTCACTCATAAAGGTCTCCACAACGCTGCTCCTCCCTACATCTCCTCCCTCATCTCTGTCTACCACCCTACCCGCTCTCTCCGCTCTGCTGATGATATCAGGTTACACTGCCTCAGTCATCCGAACCTCCCATGCCCGTCTCCAAGACTTCACACATGCGGCACCAGTTCTCTGGAACATGCTACCGCGGCGATCAGGGACACTCAGAACTCTCATAGCTTTAAAAGGGCCCTGAGAATACATCTTCTCACTCTGGCCTACCAGAATCCCTAATGCTAACACCCTCCCTCCCTCCCCCCCACACTCCCTAGCGCACTCATCTCATTTTCGGCACTTAACTGTAATAGATGTACTCTTTGGGTGGCAGGTTCATCCGAATTCTACATAAAACAACCCATATTTATGTCACAAAATCGGCTGGACCATTGTAAATCTAGCACTTCTTACCCTTCGTCCCCTCCTGTACAACCTAATAGATTGTAAGCTCTTGCGAGCAGGGCCCTCTCACCTTGTGTCTCATCTGTAAGTAGCTTTTCATTGTGCAATGTATTTCTTTTGTCTGTACCTACACTCTCAAATTGTAAAGTGCTGCGGAATATGTTGGCGCTATATAAATAAAGATTATTATTATTATTATTATTATTATTATTATTATATTGGTTACTGATTTTCAGCAATTTTGTTTTGCCTTTTTTTACTATAAGCTAGTGGTTTCTAACCTGTGGCTCTCTAGTTGTTGCAAAACAGTTCATACAAAGAGTAGTGAAACAGCTAGAAGACACATATTAGAGACCACCACTACAGACCTTCAGAAATGTATTGTATTTGATGCAGTTGTTTATTTGCTTTTTTTCATGGCTGTTTTGTATTTATTTTGACTCATCTAAACATCTTTCCAGAACAAAATCAATTTTAAACCTGTTCTCCGTTCTGACTCATTTTAGAAGTTAATTAAGAATGTGTTTAGCAAACTAATGTAGTGTTGTTGATAACATTTGTAGTTTTAGTTGGTGACTGGTACATAATTTATGTTAAAGTGATTGTGACAGAAGATACAATACCACAAAATATATAAGAATATATTAAATAAATACACAGTATTGTACACACGTTCCACTCTTAAAGGAGAAAAATGAATCTTAAATGGGGTTAAAATAAGAAAAATAAAAGTTACTTTCCATTTCCCCTCCACTACACTTCCAGGGCTCTCCTCCTCTCCAGAGATCCGCTCCTCTTCACTTCACTTCCAAGTTTTGATCCTGACACACAGAAGAGGAGGTTCACATTCTATTGTGAGCGAATGGAGTCCAAGCTTCTCCTGTGTCTTTAAATGAGAACCTGGAAGTGAAGTGGAATGGATTCTGGGGAACTCCAAAGTGCCAGCCACGATGGAATTTGTGGTAAGAATCACTTTTGTTTTTCCACACCTGCTGAATAACCCTTTAAGTCAAAGATAAATATATATATAGGTGAAACCAGAAGGATGTGTTCATACGGCAAGGGACAAATACCAGTCGGTTTATGCGACCGGTATCTGTCCTGTTTTGCGGCCGACCCAATGACCGCGGGGGTGACGGCTTTTCTCCTCCCCCTTCACATTCACATGCACAGATTCCATCTGAAAACTGGACGGAAGAATGTGCATGTAGAATGTGTTGCGGGTGGCACATGGGCGGAAAAAAACGCCGGATGGAAAATCCTTGCAGTGGGGACTGCTGCACGTGTTTTTCATAGAGTTCCGTTGTGCTCATTTTTGGCCGGATTTTAGGCGGTCTGCAAAACCCGTGCTGTGGGGACGTGCCCGAAGTTTACATACACTATATAAAAAGACACAAATGCATGTTTTTCTCACAATCTGACATGAAATCAGAATAAACCTTACCAGTTTTAGGTCAATTAGGAACCAAAATAATTTATATTTGCTGAATGCCAGAATAATGAGAGAGGAATTTTTATTACTTTCTGCAAAGTCAAAAGTTTACATACAGTAGGATTACTAAGCCCATAAAATGAAGTCAAGTCTTTGGCAACATCTCAGTTAATTATAGACACACCTGTTGATGTATTTTAAAGCACACCAGAAACATCCTGCTTTTGTGTGTAACATCATGGGAAAGTCTAACGAAACCAGCCAAGATATCAGGAAGAGAATTGTGGACTTGCTCAAGTCTGGAACATCCTTGGGTGCAATTTCCAGATACCTGAAGGTGCCGTGTTCATCTGTACAAACAATTATATGCAATGCACACAAGTGTGTGTCCCCTAGTTTTCACGTATAACTCAGGGACCACAATTACAAGTAAAAGAAAAATGTTAATAAGTAAGTAAACACAACATTTTCCCTATTTAACAAATAAAAAAAAAGTCTTATCTATTAATACAGTATCTCACAAAAGTGAGTACACTCCTCGCATTTTTTAACTATTGTATTATATCTTTGCATGGGACAACACTGAAGATATGACACTTTGATAAAAAGTAGTCAGTCTACAGTTATTATAACAGTATAAATTCGGTGTGCCCTCAAAATAAATTAACAATCAGCCAACAATATCTAAACCGCTGGCGACAATATTGAGCACACCCCTATGTGAAAATGAACAAATTGTGCCCAAAGTGTCAATATTTTGTATGGCCACCATTATTTTCCTGCACTGCTTCAACTCTGTCAGGCATGGAGTTCACTAGAGCTTCACAGGTTGCAGCCATTGGAATCCTCTTCCATTCCTGCTTGACAACATCATGGAGCTGGTGGATGTTAGAGAACTCCCGCTTCTCCCCTTTCTGTTTGAGGATGCCCATACTTGGTCAACAGGATTTAGAACTGGAGGAGATCATGCTCTGCTTCAGAATGTCACAGTTGGCATTCATGGTTCGCTCAATGAACTGTAGCTCCCCACACCCAACAGAACTCATGCAATCCCAAACCATGACATTTCCACAACCATGCTTGACTGTAGACAAGACACACTTGTCTTTGACACCATCTGAACCAAATAAGTTTATCTTGGTCTCATTAGACCACAGGATATAGTTCCATTAATCCATGTCCTTAGTCTGCTTGTCTTCAGCAAACTGTTTGTGGGCTATTTTGTGCATCATTTTAGAAGAGACTTTCTTCTGGGATGGTCATGCAGAAGTAGAAGTGAATTAGATAGTTCACCACTCTGATGATAGGAGTTGCACAAAAAATGACTATCTGCGAAAAGATAACACAAAATACCGGGAAAACCAGCAACGCCCAAAACTCGATAAAGAACAAGCTTCTATTGGTGAAATCACAAAAATTATGTGGAGGCAACAAAAATGGGCCAGCACAGAGGCTGACGCAATTCTGGTCATTATTGATCCTTAATCTTAGCTAAGTGACTAAAGTCATGCAGACCAATTTGATGCAGTGTGCAGTGTATGGTCTGAGCACTGAAACTTCTTACTTTTGTGAGACACTGTATATAAACTTCAATATCCCGCATGGTGAACCACATTAACAAATACCCAGTGCCAAAATGTCATCATTTTTTTGGTCATTTTGCTTTATGAAAAATTGGAATAAAAAGTGATTTAAAAAGTTGCAGCTATCTAAAAATGGCAACAATAATAATAATAATAATAATAATAATAATAATCTTTATTTATATAGCGCCAACATATTCCGCAGCACTTAACAATGTAGAGGGTATAATTACAGACAAAAGACAGATATTACACAGTGAGAGCTACTTACAGATGAGACACAAGGTGTGAGGGCCCTGCTCGCAAGAGCTTACAATCTATGAGGGTGTCTGGGGGAGACAATGGGGGAGAAGTGCTGAATTTACAATGGCCTAGACTTGTTTCATAAATATGGGGTAGTTTACATAAAAATTTGGTGAACCTGCCACCCTGACCATACATCTATATACAGATAAGTGCCTGTGAGTGCCCTAGTGTAGGGAGTGACAGAAATGTGTGTGATTGAAGGTGTGGGTTAGCAATTAGGGATTTTGGTAGGCCTGCCTAAGAAGATGTATTTTCAGGACACTCTTAAAACTGCGAAGGCTGGGGCTGTGCCTGATGGTACGTGGTAGGATGTTCCAGAGAATGGGTGCAGCACGTGCAAAATCTTAAGTCGGGCATGGGAGGTTCGGATGATTGTAGTCTGTAGTATTGATGTTTTTTAGCTGAGCGGAGAGAGCGGGCAGGGTGGTAGACAGAGATGAGGGCGCCGCCGCAGGGGGCTGCAGCACTGTGGAGAGCTTTATGGGTGAAAGTGATTAGTTTATGCTGTATTCTGTACTGGATGGGCAACCAGTGCAGTGACTGAAACAGGGTAGAGGCTTCAGTATAGCGGCTGAAGAGAAAGACAAGCCTGGCTGCTGCATTCAGGACAGATTGGAGAGGGGAGAGTTTGCAGAGTGGGAGAAATAAGTAAGGAGTTACAGTAGTCAAGACGAGAAAGAATAAGAGCAACAATGAGAGTTTGAGTTGTTTTGATAGTGAGAAAAGGACGGATTCTGGAGATGTTCTTGAGGTGCAGGTGACAGGAGCGGGCAAGGGATTGGATATAAGGGGTGAATGACAGATCAGAATCTAGAATAACCCCCAGACAGCAGGCCTGCTGCTTAGGTGTTATGGTGGTGCCACACACTGAGAGAGAAATAGCAGATGGGGGTTGGTTAGTAGATGGGGGAAAAATAAGAAGTTCAGTTTTAGTGAGGTGTAGTTGGAGATAGAGGACATGATGTCAAAAACAGCGGACAGACAGTCACTGGTGTTTTGTAGTAGGGCAGGAGTGGGGGGGTTTGGGGGGGAAGAGAATTAACATATGAACGCTTTTTGTATGTTGTATTGCTCCAATCTGGGTCACCCACTTGTCTGCTAATAAGATGCAGAAGGGAGTGGCATCCCCATCTTCGACACCCTGGTCCTGTGCTAAGCAAAAAGTGCGAGGATGACTTGGTGACCTACCAAGCGGAGAATAAAACTGCTGCAGCTCTGATGGGAAGCAAAATCAAAACAGTAATGTGTTTGGTAATAGTCTTATTTTACCTTTGCCTATATTTTTAAAGTTAATCAATGTGGTAATAATTTCATTGAATAATAAATGTAACGGACGGGTAGGGATCCGCTGGACCCCCGCAGGCGATGGGGGAAAGCCCAACCGGGGAACAGAATCTAAGTAGGTCCGGTATTCCCCAAGCCCGCCGCAAAGCGGAGGATTGTGCGGCGGGAGTCTCCGGTCTTCCACTGGGGGGACTTGTGCGGGGGCGGCCGGGGTAGACTTTGTACAGTTTCGCAGGCAAGCTGGTGTCGGGGACAGGCGGGAAGGTCAGGACGGTGGCTTGGATCGTAAAGGGGACGGGCAGACGGTAGGCGGCGGCAAGAGACGGGTCGAAAACGAGACAAGGGTCGGTACCGGAAAGACAAGACAAAACTGGGAAAAAGTTTTTCCCCAGAGGTAAAAACCTAAGGATCCGGCGAGGGCCGGCAGGAAGGGGCCAGACCTAAATAGGACAGTGCCGGCAATGAAATTTCGGCCCCTCCCCCTTTTAAAATTTTCAAACAGCCGGGCGGCGCGGCCCCTAGGGGCAGACCACGCGCCGGGAGGCTGGAGTGCCTGGCGGGAGCGCGGCCAGGTAATTTTGGGTCCCGGCGGGACGGGGACAGAGGGGACCCCGAACCCGATGCGGGACGTGGCTCCGCTGAGACCGCGCAGGCGCCCTGCGACCCAGAAGGGGTCCGGGGGGGGCCCGGACTTTACCCCCCTTGGGCCCTCCCCCTTGGGCCCCCTTCTTAGGGTAGAAGAAATCCTGGATGAGTTTTACGTTCGGATATTTCCCCCCCCGGCCCCCCAAGCCTCTTTTTAGGACCAAACCCTTAAAGCCTCCAAAAGTCCGTTTTCCTCTAGTTCTCCTCATCGCAGGATCTCTTGACTTCAAAGACAGGGGGAAGCAATCAGCTTGGGTGCAGGAGGGATAGACTTCGGAAGAAAGTTAAGACCAGGGGGGTTTTAGTAGAGGACGGGAAAGAGTGGGAATTCTAAATGGTGGGGGGAACCCGGATTTTTTAAAGAAACGGATTAATGGGTGTAACTCAAAGGGTCCCGGAAGCGGGGTCCCAATTTTTAGGAGGGCATCTTAAGACGACCTATCGGGCCGACAGCCACACCTTGAAAGGGGGAGAAAAGGAGGAGGACTTTTCCCTTTGTCCGTTGGGTTTTCATGCGCCGGAAGCGGGGAGCAGAGATTGGGGGTCTGGCCAGAGGGTCTTTATGTCCTGAACCAGTGCATCCGCCCCCGGAACCTCGGATGGAGATCCCGGGGGAGGAGGTGGGCGGGGATCAGACCGTTTATACAATGTAGAAGGGGGAGCCCCCCTGCGTTCTGAGTCGGGGGATTGTAGAAAACCCCGCCCTGGCAACAAGTTGGCCCATCGTCTTGGCGTGCTGAGACGAAGTGGCGTAGATAACCTCCCAAAGCCCGGGTTTTTCTCTCCCCCCTGGCCCTTTTTGTTTGAGGGGGGGGTAAGCAGACGAAAAGTCGAGTTTCCCCTGGAGTTGGGAACACAGGGCATGCCAGAACTTGGAAAAAAAACTGGACTCCCCGACCGAGACGATTTGCTGCGGGAGCCCAGGGCAGACGGAACAATGCTGGAAATAGGTCGCCAGACGGTGGGCCGACGGCGGGCCCGGAGGAGCGAAATGCGCCATCTTGGAGAACCCGATCAGTAAGTACCCCAAATACGTGTTGCAGCCGAAGGGGGGGAACGGTTTAAAAGTCCATCGCAATTTTGGGCCCAAGGGTTGCGTCGGAATGGGTTAAGAGGGTGTAGTAGGCCTGCCGGCTTGTGACGAGGCGCTTTGTTGGGGGCCAAAAGAGTTGGGCCCTAAAGAAACCCCTTTGACATCCTTGCGATCTGGCCCCAAATAGAACCGGGAAAACAACGGGGAACTTCTTCCCGAGCCCCGGGGAGACCGGCCACAAAAGAGCAAGGGCCCTTTTCGGGGATGCGTCTGCGGAGAGCGGGGCGAACGAGTCCCCCCTGGAGGAAACCCTTCCCGGGGGTTCAACTGGACACCGAATAAGGCTTTCGGGGGGAATTAATGCTCTGGAAAAGGGGATTCCTCACCCCCACGTCAGAAGCCCGGAAAAACTGCCTTATGTTTTTCCCCCGCGGGGGGGGAAGTGTGGTTTGCCCCAACCGGGAGAAGAGAGGACCCTACCCTGGCGTGGGTTAAGTGCCTGACCGGGTCTGGAGTATTGAAGGTTTTTTGGTCCCCGAATAGAGAAAGGGATGGCGAGCCCCCCCCCAAAGGGGGGGGGGGGTTAGGCCCTTTTCCAAAGCCATTTGAGGGCCGAAACCCAAACGGTCAATGGGTAGTTCCTTTCGGCCGGGGGAATTTTTTGGAAAAAAGCCACACGTTACGGTCTTGCCCTGGGCCCTTTTTGCTTAAGAATGGTTTTCCGACCCCACGACGGCATCTACTTCCAAAGGGTGAAGGTTTGCGGGGGTCCGGCCGCGAGAGGACAGATGCTGGGGGAAAGGCAGACTTAGCTTTGCAATGCCTCCCAGTTTCCCCGGGGGGCCAGCTGCTTTTGGGTTAGGTTTTTTCCTAGTAGAGCCCCTATCGGAGCCACAAGCATGAAAGTGGGGAATAAATTGGCTTTAATAGTTACGAACCCCAAGAAAGTTTTAGGCACGCAAACCCGGGCTGGCGTGGCCCACTGCAACACGGCTGACAGTTTTCGGGATCCATTTGTAGGCCTCGATCAGAAAAATGTACCCCGAACGGAAGGTGGTTTTGGGGGAAAAGGGCACTTCTCCCCAGTTGGCAACAGGGGGTTATCTCGGGGCCGCTTCAAAACCTGACGGAATGACAATGGGGGGACTCAGGTAGGATACACCAAAAATTTTTCCAGATAAACCACTACGCAGGTGTAGAGAAGACCCCTGAAAATGTATTCACAGCCCCGGGAAAAGGGCGGAGGGCCATTACACAGGAAGGAAATTACAGGTACTCGAAGTGGCACCCCGGGGTGTTGAAGGCCGTTTCCATTCATCGCCCTTGCGGATTCGGCCCAAATTGTAGGCCCCCTTTTAGACCCATTTTGGGAGAAAACCCTTGCGCCCTGCAGACGGAAATAACCCCCGGATAAAACGGTAGAGGGTCCGATTCTTCACCTGATTCATTCAGACCCCGTTAATCAAGCAGGGTCGCAAAGGTACCATCCTTTTTTTTTCCACAAAAGAAGAACCTCCCCCCGGGGGGGAAAAGAGGACTTCCCGAATAAACCCCCTTCGGGAAATTTCTCACTATGTACTTGGACATGGCTTGTGTCCCCGGAATGGATAAGGGGTAGACTCTCCCCCGAGGGGGGCCTGGTCCCCCGGGCAATGGTCAATGGGGACAATAAAAAGGGAAACCTTGTGGCGGGGGTTTTTGCTTGCTTTGGAGAAGTTCCATATCCGGGTAAGGACGGGAAAAGACCCCTAGAGGCTTGCTGGTTCCCGAAAGAAGGGGGGGACTGGCGAGGTGTCAAAAAACAGCGACCCCGAAAAATCTGGGCCCCATCGCAAGACCTCCCCGGGGTCTGCCAGTCAAGCACCGGGCATGGCGCTGAGCCAAGGTAACCCAATAGGACGGGCGAAGAGACCGGGGGGTAACACCTAGAAGATAGTCTCTTTTTGGAATTTGCCCCTATTTGGGAGGGAAAGGGCCCCAACGAAAGGACTGGGTCACGGAGGATTCCCCATGACGGGGGAAAATGGACAGGGTTTCCCCAGGGGAACCCGGGGAAGGCGGTTTGAACCCAGGGCGCGTCCAGGAAGTTTCCCAGCAGAACGGAGTCAAGAATGCTAAACTTGAAAGTGGGTCTCGGCTTAGTGCCGATCGGGACCGAGATTTTTCAGGGGGGGGAGAGAGACTGCAAAACTTTTTGGGATGCTTCCCCCAGTAGCCTAGTGTGCCCGTTCTCCCGGACGCCTGGGCGAAGCAGACAAAACGGAGGAGTTTAATCAGAGCTGCCGCAGTAAGACATAGATTCCCTTTACGCCGTCGGTTAAGTTCTTGCGGAGCAGGTGGGCTCATCCACTTGCATGACCTCTTCCAGGTGGCTGGGAAGGAGGCGGTGGAGGCCGTAGAAAACCCCGGTGCAAGATGAGATGGACGGTGTGTACGGGTGGTTCTTCTCTTGGCGGAGCTCCCCACGCCTTTCTGCGAATCGGATTTCAATCCGGGGTTTGCCAGGGGGATTAGCCTCGCTTAAAGAAGACGGAAGGTTTCCGGGCCCGGCAAGGGGCCTCCCGATAGGGCTGGAGAGGGGCCCTTTTTTGAACGGGCGCATAATGCTGCATGTTCCAGGCTAGCTTGATGCTAGTGTGCGGAATTGCTGCGTAGTCTCCCAAAGGAGGGGTTCCCTTGCGCAGGGTTTAACAGGGCGGTTTTCGGAGATGAGGCCCCCGAGCGGTTCCTCGAAGAACTCCGGGAACCTAGTAAAATGTCGCTAATGGCAGTGATTGGGGACCGGTCCCACAGAGGAGTTGCCCAGGCCAGGGCTTTACCGGAGAGGGGAACTGACCACAAGGCCACCTTGGATCTTTCGACGGGAACTGACCGCCCTGAGTTCCACATGCAGGGGCACTGGGGGATGAAGCCCCTGCAGACCTTGGAATCCCCACAAATTAGTCGGCCCTGGATAACCGGGGTTTTGGGGCCGACTGGAGAAACTGCCCCCGGGGGGGAAACGCAGCCGACTGCTGTGTAGTGGGGATGAAAAAGCTGCACCAGGGAGGGAGGGTTTCTCGAGCTGCCCGCGCTTGCTGTCGATCTGTTTGGACTGCTTGGCCACAACGGTGGTGATACTGGGGACACTTGGGATCGACCCTGGCGGGATCCAGGCCGGGTCCCACGTAAGGAGGGAGGGTGGATCCGCTGGACCACCGCAGGCGTGGGGGAAGCCCACACCCGGGGAAAAATCTAAGTGGTCCTGGGATTCACCAGGCCCGCCGCAAAGCAGGATGGACTTGCGCGGCGGGGTCTCCGTCTTCCCTACGGGATTGCCTGCGGCGGCGGCCCAAAGGGTAGCGTAGTACAGATTCGTCAGGCAAGCCGTGGTCGGGGAAGGCAGAAGGCGGACGGGGTTCTGGATCGTAAACGTGGACAGGCAAACGGTCGGGCAGGCGGCAAAGGCGTGGTCGATAAAACGTAGAAGGGTCGGTACACGGAAGACAAGATGACTAGGAACCTTTCTCCAGAGGTAGACACACTAAGGACCGGCGAGAGCCGGGGAGGAAGGGGGCCAGACCTAAAAAGGAGCAGTGCCGGGAATAGCAATTACCCGCACTGCCCCTTTAAATTTCAAACAGCCCGGGCCGCGCCGCCCAGGGGCGGAACCACGGCCCCCGGGGGGTTTGATTTTAACTGAGCGGAGCGCGGCCGGGTAAGTTTGGTGCCGGGGGGGACTGGAGCAGAGCGGACCCCCAAACCCCAGTGGTTTCTATAAAAAAAAACTTTTCAGAGTTTTTAATTGGAGGTTTTGACTGGAGAATACATAATCCATATGGAAGTAGTTTTTTGGTCTAATTTTTCTCCCTTTAAAGACCATTGATAAGGGGCGGGATTGCAGCCCTGGGACCTAGAGTAGTCCCAGGGCTGTCTGCAGAGCAAGTCTGCAATCAGGGTACACTGTGTGCAGCCCTGACTGCAGCCTGTGTCATACTGACACAAAAAGTTATGCATTAGCATATTCATTTTTTCTAAACAAATTTCCCAAATGTAAAAGTTTCTTCTTTCCGTGCTTTTTCACAAGGGGGGAAAAATGAAAGTGGTTGTTTGGGTTCGACAGAGGGACTGTTTTTAAACGGGTTAATGGTAATGTGTAGCAATGTAAAGTGGTAATGGTGGAGGGATTTTTTTCACCCTGTCATGAGTGCAATTTAGCCTAGAAATGTCCCTGTATGTGCGAAATTATGAAGTACTTTTTTGCAGGGCTTCTTGCTTACAACAGCTAATCAAAAAAGACTTGAGTAGTTTTAGAAACAACATTAATATGGCAGAAACATATCTGTTATTACATTATTCCTCTGAGATGCTGGCATTCTGGCAGGAGGTAAGAAATTTTTAGAATGATCATATACTGAAAAAATCTGAGGTGTTACTATTCCTGGCCTAATTATCTGAAAATGGGTAAACTGTAGCCAATAGTACTAAAATCAACTTTATACATTTTTAGGGGTGATTTTAAATTCCCAATGTGTGGTATTCATCAAGCTATTTTAGAAAATAAAAACCTGATTATTTTAAAACTCTGTATACCAAGTACAGAACTTAGCCATAACTCATTTTTTGATAGATTTTTATTGTCAGAATTTACAGCATATGAGTGATCATTTTCATACAGATTATTCACATTTAAAGAATTAGAAGAAACAATATAATCTCTTTTGAGTGGAAAATCTCCAGGGTCTTGCATTTGAATTACATTTAAAAAAATCCAAAATTATACATACCGCTATGCTAACGACTTGGGGGACACAAAAAAGGGCGCCGCCTCCCCAGTTTTTTTAAAGGGGTTTTTAAAGGGTTTTTCCATGAACTACCTCTTAGCCTTGAAAAAAAAAGGCCTTGTGTTTCTGGTTTTTTAAAAAACAAATGCTCCTCCCTGATGTCATCACTCCACCTCCCATGCACACTTTTGAGGCTGATATTTTAGTTTCTTAGTTGAGCAAACATTATTTGGCAAAAAACCCCAGAGGATAACTATATTGTGCCAAACTCTACGTTTTTTTTTTCTCCCTCTTTTCTGCTCGGAGAGAAGATAAGATCCCAAAAGGCAGCATTCATGAACTGTGCAGGTGAGAGGGATTTGCGGAGTGCTGCGTTTACTCAAAATTAATTAAACCAGACTCCCCCTCCCCCTTCAAAAACTCGTTCCTTTTGCCCCTGCGGATCAGATAAGAATGCAAAAAAACGCAACACAGCAGATCAATCTGGTTTTTAGTAATGTAAACAGTCAGGGGAAAAAGGATTAAACAACCCCGGGGGCTGTCACAGGTACACTTTTTTAATTCATATATTTAGAAAAAATGATTAAATACCCATTTTTAGGGATCCACATAATTTTTAGATTGTGGCAAAACCCCTTTAACCCCCTTTAATGACCTGGGCTTTGAGACGCCGGGCCCTAAAGGGGTTTGCAGGGGGATCGCCACCCCCGGTAAAAGCGCCGGCGGGTGGCTCGCTTGCTGCCGCTGTTTTCCCCTAACGCCGCGAAAGATGGGCGGGGGGAAAAAGATTCTCGCCAAAAGGAAAATGGGACCCTAAGGCTCCCCATTTTTCCGGTTTGCCCCCCCCTTTGTAGAGAAAAGGAAAAAGGGGGAAAAAGCAACTTTTGAACCCCTTACATTGCCTACAATATTTTTATTAAAAGGGTTTTGGGCAAAAAACCATAAAGGGGGACTAAATTTACTTTAAAAAAAAAAATTCTTTTTTTGGTATTTTAGTATCAAAAAATGGAAATTTAAAAATGTGAAAAAACCTCATTCCAAAAGCTTATGATAAAAAGTAAATTTAGGCAAAAAACCCCTCAACTCCATTTTTTAAAAAAAGTTATTGGGGAAAAAATGGGCCCTGGGAAAATTTTAAAAAAGAAAAAAATTTTAATTTTTTAGACCAAAAATTTAACGGAAACCCGAAAGTTTTATTGGCGATCGAAAATTAAAATCAAAAAAAATATTTCAAAAGAAATTGAACCCAAAAGAAAAAACCCCCAAACATGGTTAAAAACATTTTTTTTCCACAAATTTTCCCCCTTGGAATTTTTTTTGGGCCCATAAACAAAGAAGGTAAACCCCTTGAAATACATCTTGTGAAAATAAAAGGAAATTAGGGAAAAATAAAAAATTTTTTTCGAAAGGAAAAAACAAAAACCAAAAAAAAAGCCCTTTTTTAAGGGGGGGGAAAATTGTAAAAGTGGTTGGGGAAAGAACCTGTCAAAAATCTGGCGTCTGGTCTACCTTGTATAGTAAAATTTATGCGCCTAACCTAGACGCATAGCATAGCTGCATAGCCTATCATTGCTAGCATATTTGATTCACCTACCTTCGGCACATTCAAATGTGTTGTGCCTGGCGAGAAATACGCCTAGTTTTGGTGTACGACAGTTCATTTATATAGAGAACAGAGCGTCAACAGTTTTTGGTGCAAAATACATCAAAAAAATGGCACAGCCTTAATAGGACATGTTGCCCTTTTTTTTTGTTATGCTAATATTAAGGCAGGATAAAGATATGCATAGAAATTTTAACCCTGGCATCAAGAATGGTTAACGTTATTAAATATATGATAAAGGAAGTCTAAGCAGGGTAAATCCATTTGCTTCCATATCAGACCATTCCCTGGCAATATTCAATACACAGAAACCCTTTAAAGAAATAAGAATTCTTTTTTCTATGTTATTTAAAAAGGGAACCTGTCACATAGGTTAGCCCCCCCTTGCTGGGGGCCCAGCACAAGTAGTGTCAGACATACTGTTTCCCCAGCGCTGTGTCCCTTTTTTCTGTAGATGCGGGGATTTTTTAGAGATTTACCCCCCAAATCTTATTCAGAGTGGTGTTACCCCCCCCACCAAAGGGTACCCCCGCCCATGACATTTTCACATGTTTCTACCTTTTAAAAAGTAATGGGTTAACCCGTTAGGTGGGCGGGGCTAGCCCCGATTGGCCGAGTTTGAAAAAAACTGACTCTTTGAAGGCTCTTCGAATGATCCCCTGGCTAAAAACTGAGATTTGAGTTTAAATACACAAAAAACACAGATCTTACAGAATAAGGGACACAGCGCTGGAAACAGCAGGTCTGTCATAGTTTGTGCTTCCTCAGAAGGGGGCAAAAAATGTCGGGTTTCTTTTTAAGCATTCAATTCTTGGGGACATTGCATGAAATTTTTTTTTTTAAAGACATCCCAAGTTTTGGGTTTTTGGGTAACATTTTACTAGTTGGATAAAACTCATTTTACTATCCTAGAGCAGGGGTAACTCAAGGAAAACAAAATTGCACAGTGGAAATAGAGAGAGGTGCACTGTCTTACTACTGCTGTTTGCAAATACAATAGGACCATTGCATTCAGGGACGTAAATAGATGCCTGGGCCCCATAGCAAACTTTACGATGCCTCTCCAACCAGCCAGGCACTACCCCGAACATGAACCTTTACCAGTACCTCTTAATAATAAGGCTCCGACTATACTGCCAAAACACAACCACATATTACCACCACATAGTGATTGAATAATACCCTTATACTATTACTGAATAAAGATCAAAATGTAAAAAAACCAATATTAATGCCATACAATAGCCATATAGTGGTAATTACAAGTTGAACACAGGTTCAGCAGACTGTATATTATCACCATCAGTGACATATGTGTAATACCAGTGTACATTGAATCTAAAGACTGTATACCATCACCATAAGTGACCATATAGTGGTAGATACCAGTGAATATAGGCTTTAAAGACTGTATATTGCCACCATACAGTGACCATATAGTGGTAGATACCAGTGAACATAGGCTTTACAGACTGTATATTGCCACCATACAGTGACCATATAGTGATAGATACCAGTGAACATAGGCTTTACAGACTGTATTTTGCCACCATACAGTAACGATTTAGTGGTACATACCAATTTAAAAGGGCACTGCAGGCTGCAAATTATCGCCATACAGTGCTCATATAGTGGTAGTTACCAATGAATGCAAGCGCTCTGCAGACATGAGTGTTTACAGTGCAGTTTTATCCAGTGACTCACAGGTGACATCTCCTCTGACAAGTCATTCAGCTTCCCTTTGCTTCTCCATCTGGTCCAAACCACCAGGACAACTTCTCCCAGCCACCACTCAACCGTGCAGAATTTGGACACAAATGGATGCAATTGTCCCGTTCCCTGGCCGGCTCACTACTCACTTTGACCTACTCCTACAGTACCCTAGTTTGCAAAGCATTACAACCAGTTCTCCGTCAGAAACTTGGCCTTCAATGCACAGGTGTCCCTTTAGCACAGCTTCCTGCAGACCTGTGCCATGGCTCCTGGTTTCCAGTCCACCAATGCCTTCATAGCTTTTGATGCCCTGAATCCTAATTGGATATCTGGCCATGGTTTATATTGGGAACAGCAATGTTTCTCTTACTGCCATCCTGTTTTTAAGCCATCACTACTAAAGCTTCTAAATCCTGTCCATTCCAAGCTACAAGCAAATTATTTAGGCTTTGCTGCTATTCTCAGCAAACAGCAGATAAGACCTTACCAACACACAGACCATAAAAAATGTGGACAGGAGTTTCATCTGAAAGTCTACCTTATCAGCGGATGCAGATTTTCTCTTTGCGGAAAAAAATGGGTCCCTGTATTGACCAAAGGGGCCTAAATAAAATCAATACAAAAAGAATAATTACTCTTTCCCCTTAATCACTGAAATGCATGATAAATCTTACAGAGCTAACGTCTTTTTAGATCTAATAGTGTTGAAACTGGATTCATAAAGGAGATGAGTGGCAGACTGCATTCAACAACCAGGATCACTACTTTGAAAACTTGGTCATGCCCTTTGGTCTCTACAATGGCCATAATGTATTCCAGGGATTTCTCAACAATGCATTTTACAATGTGCTGTCTTCTGTGTTTAGGTGTATCTGGACAAAAGAATAACAAGGGAAAAGTTTGATCTTGTGGTTTCTTCTCAAAGGCCTTTTCTCCCACTCAGAAGAATTATAGTATTGGTGACCGTGCGCTTTTAACACTGAAATATTTCTATTGCTCCGGTCCATCTTTGTGACATTCCTCCTGGAAAGATCTTCATAAGACTAGATAAGTGGAACTCCCTCTTTAGGCCATTCTCCCAATCTGGCTAGCCACTCCGTGTACAAAAGTATTTGAAGTTAATTTATTGTCACTATTAGTAGTGGAATGTAAAGGAGTTCATGGATGCTTGGATTCTACGATAATTTGGGGACTAGTACACCATTCCTCCAAGATGGTGCATTTTGTTCCTCTATCTCATTTGCTCACAGTCTTTTGTCTTTGATCCCTGTTCATCAAGTTCAACTTCTACTTACATGGGTTGCCCTAACAGATGGAGTGTTAGGGTTTTAAATCATCTGTACTTTCTGGTGAACAACTTGTGGATTACTAGAGATCAAGTTCAATTTTTTCTCTACCTATCATAATCAACAGTCAAGCAGAATATTCATATTTCGTATCCTGAAAAATTACCGAACTTATCATCTTATTATTTGTATTTGAAGTCAAGTAGATCCTTTATTACTATTCTGTTGAGTGGAAAAGGCTTTATTGACTATTAGTGAAACAAACTTCACTGTGTAATTGCCAATGTATCTCAGTCTGTGACAATAAACATATTTTAGGAATATCAGTTTTCACACGATTTAATGACAATCTGTATTTATAGTGAATGCCCAACAAATATTAGGCTAAGCTGTTAGACTAAATAAAGGACCAACAGAATGGGTTTCAACCTGTCCAATTGAACAGTTTGCCTAAAATGAGTTATTCCAAAGGTCTTCCCTATTGAATAAGCAGGCTTGTTTGTAAGAAAGTTGAGGCCAACGTCTGGTGGATCAAACCATTGCTCAACGAACAGCTATTGAACAGATTGGCAGATCCTACCAGCACTCTCAAAAAGCAACAGAATAAGTTTCTGTTCACACTGTTTTCTGTTTCCAATTTATTTGCATATAATCTCAACACGCGCAAATGCAAAACAGTAGAAAAAAAGTATGCAGACTTAGGGTGCGTTCACACGGCAAAGGACAAAAACAGCTCTGTTTTTGCCTTGGCAGAAGGGTTCGTTCACACAGCTTATTTTGGCGCGCATTTCGCCACGTATATTTGAGAGGCATGCTGGTGCATCATCTTCCATCAGTGAAAACTATGATATTATCTTGAGACGAGCAGACAAAGGAGGTGCTACAGTATTGATGAATCGTACACAATATGTAGAAGAAGCCATTTCCCAATTGTCTGACACATCCATATACCAATCACTAGATAGAGATCCTACAAGTGATATACAACAAATCATTAAACAAGCAGTAGAAGAAGCCGCTCATTTGAATATCATCTCAGAATATACAAAGACGTCACTAATAAAGGATTCACCTAGAACACCCATTTACTATTTAGTCCCAAAGGTACACAAATCACTAAAAGCCCGAATGGTAGACCGATTGTCTCCGGCGTAAATTCTTTGTTAGAACCACTAGCGGTTTTTGTCAACAGTTTTTTACAAAAACAGGTAGATCATCATTTACACTGTTTAAAAGACACTGGGCAATTTTTACGTCAGTTAAATACTGTTAATATGAAAGAAGTTAATATCATGTGTACTCTGGATATTAAATCTTTATACACAAATATACCAGTAGAAGAGGGCATGGAAGCAGTACATGAAGCCTTGAAAGAAGACCATGCACTTGACAATGCATTGATTAGGTTTCTTATGACATTATTAGAAATCATATTGACAAAGAATTTTTTTCGTTTTGGGTCTCAGCTGTACTTACAGCGACAGGGGACCTCTATGGGGTCTCCTGTCGCTCCAAGTTTAGCTAATTTATACATGACATCATTTGAAAAGAAATTTGTTTTTGAATCCAAATTTAAGCCACATATTGTGAAATGGTGGCGCTATGTGGACGATGTCATGCTTTTGTGGAAATGTACTGATTCTCAATTAAATTAATTTGTAATGTATCTTAATCAACAGGTCCCATTGATACAGTTCACTATGGAGAAATATAAAAAAAATTATACGATACCTAGATGTAGAAATTTATAAAAAATCAGACCAAATAACAACTACACTCTATACTAAAGAAGTAGAATGTAATAACTTATTACACAAAGCCAGTTTTCATGCCCCTCAAACTTTTAGGCATCCCTAGAGGACAATTTGTCCGTGCTAGATGTATTTGTTCTACTGAAGAACTATACTTGAAAGCAATGCGTAAATTAATATCCAAATTTATAAAAAGAGGCTATGACCCAACAGAATTGGAAAGAGTAGGTAACGATGTATTAAAAATGTCAAGAGAGGAGATACTTGCACAAAAACATAAGGATAAAAAAGAGAATAGATTGATGTTTGTGACAAAATATGATCACCATGCACAACATATAAAAAAGTGTATTATTAACAACTGGAATATACTCCAGAGTGATGAAAAAATTGGTTGTTTAAACAAACTCCTAAAATAGTCTTTTGAAAAGGTCGTACATTAGGAGACGAATTGATGTCTTCAGATTTAAAAACACGAGAGAAAAATCGACAAAAAATACTATATACACAAAAAAAGGTACTTTCCCTTGCCTCAATTGTCAAAATTGTTCTTCTGTAATTAAAGGGTCTGAAGTATATCAACCTACAAAGGGATATACTATCCCTATTAAAAAAAATTTCACTTGTGATTCCAAAGACGTTATTTACATGTTGAAATGTCCCTTGAAATGTCTACATAGGACAAACAAGCAGAAGTAGTTTCCTCTAAACGTTGCATCCGTGCAACGCTCAGTCGTTTTTTCTGAGCTGCTCCACTGCTATCCTATGGAATCATAATACACTACAAGGTGTTTACCTGAGATTCATTACTTGCATCTTATCCTTCAAGGACTTTATGTCGACTAGTGATGACTAGTGATGAAATTTAAATAAATGCAAGAAAGCAAGCACAGCTGCACTGCAGGTCTCATTTACAATTGTTTTCACTAAGATATGGGGCAAGAGAGGAGGCCCTTTGTTTGACCTGTTAGCAAGTGGAAGTGAATATTTACTAACAAGTGGAATTTTGTTTATACAAGTCATCTTCCATCATAACCAGGAAGTGCTTTGTGGGACTTTCCTGTGTAAAAAAAAAGTGCAAAAGGACCTCCAAAAACACACCCACTATACATGGGATAATTCTTCACTTTTTTTTGCAAAAAACGAAAACCGCGCCAAAAACCGCTCACTCACTTTTAAGCGGTTTACATTGACTCCAATGTTAATTTTCAGACTAGAAACCGGTCAAAAGAATTAACATGTTCTAAGTTTTGCGGACCGCCGGCAGTGTGAAAAACCGCCCGGTGGAAAAACAGTGCAGTGGGGACTGCTGGACAGTTTTTACATTGAAGTCTATGGGAGAGAGTTGCTTTCAGATTTTCAGACAGTTTTCTAAAACCGCAAACCATCTGAAAAACCATCCAAAAACCCTTACCGTGGGGACAAGCCCTTAAAGTACAGCATGGTTTTGTGCTCATTATTGGCTATGTATAATGCATGTAGAAATCTACACACCAATCTGTTATTTTTATTAAGCCTAGCTCTGCCTTAAATCAGCACACTCTTGTATAAAATAAACTACAATTTGTAATTCAAAGTCATTGGTTGCATAAGGTATTTGAGGGTGCAAAAAAACTGAAAGTGGAGAAGAAGAGGCCCACAGGATAGAGATCACTTGCAAGATATTTTAAGGCATCACTTATATAGTGACCTTCAATTGGACCAATATTGCAGAAATTCTATGGTTAGCACCCTAAAGATTGCTTAAACAGGCTATCCCATCTCACACATTGATGGCATGTCGGGAAATCAATAGGAAAGTTCCAACCACCTCACTGTTCTCACCAAAAACTTTCATGGTTGCATTCTCAAGATAGTTGCAGGTTTCAGAGGTGGGACCCACACCTATCATACATTGATTGCATATTTTATTAATATGCCATCAATGTGTGAGATGGGACAACCCTATTTATATACTAGTTCACTGCAATATAAAAAAAACAGCTATGTCTAGTATTCTCAACCATCACTAATACACCAATGAATTATATGCGGATGATTAAAACAATGTGTGGAGATTAGGCAGATGGTACTTGAACCACTCATAGACTGGCATAGAGCTTCAGGAATGTAATAAACACCTGACAACATATTGTAGAATATCAACAACATAAGGTAGCAAGTCTCTCTCTACTTCTTCCTCTCATTCTCTTTCTGTTGGGGTCCCCCAAGGGTCTACCCTGGGCCCACTATTATACCCTCTCTATACCCTTGGTTTTAGTGAATGCATAGCATCACATGGCTTCCAATACCAGTTCAATGCTGATTACACTCAAATAGACATTTGTGGCCCAGGTGTCAACTCTCTCTGCTTTCTAGAATCTCTGTATTTTTGCATTTTTGCAGTCTCTCCTTGTATGATAGTGGGGCTTTTTTGCATACTGGTGTGAACTGTTACTTTTCCAATGTGCAGTTTTTTATTATTCTGTTGCCCTTCTAGTGGACTGTCGTCTATACTTCTGCTCATTAGTTATCTGACCTGTTATATCTCTCAAGCAGCACTGGGGCTTATATTGCCTCCTACAGGGTTTATTCTATTATCCAGCCATTGTGCTTTTTACTTTCAAAAGTGAAAAAACATCTTTTTTTTAGAATAGCCTATAACCTACAATAACCCTTCTGCCATTTACCCATATATCACAAAGCCCCATCCCTCACCTTCTGTCTCCCCCTTCTCCATTGCAGATTGTAAGCTCTTGTGAGCAGGTTCCTCTCTCCTTCCATATCAGTGTGTTATTGCTATTAATGTGTTAATGTTATGTTAATGTTATGTTATGTTATTAACAGTGTGTTAATGTTATTGTTTTTGTCTTATATTATACTTGTATTATATTGTGTTCCTGAACCCCTTGGCGTATATGGAGACCTGGAATTAATAGCGCTCTAAAATAAATAATAATAAGACTGAAAAGTAAAAGTCACCAATTGAAATCAAAATAAAAAATAGCTAAGTTAATTCAAGGTCAGCAAGCAGATGTCATTTCTGGTCAGGAGCAGGTTTACAACTTGAGAGCATGGTCAACAACTCAAGCCAGGTCAAATGAGTTAGGGTGGAAAATTAAAGATTCCAAAAGACCACCTAAGACTGTAAAGACCAACCACTGACTGCTGTCATGTAAAACAAAACTTGTTTCCAGGTAAATATAAAAACCAAAACTTCCTGAGACTTCTCGGAACACTTTGGCAATAGCTCGGATGTGGTTTTAAGATAAACTGCAGCACCCAGCGCTGGTGAGACAAATCTTTAGCATTCTCACCCATTTCTTTCCAATTCCAATTGGTCTAGTGTTAGGCTAATAGCAAAATGAAATGCAGAACCATCTTTAACATATACAAACATATACAAAACAATAAATACAAATGTAGCCATGTAACCTACTTCATTTTCTTGTTCGGAATATTTAATGGTATCAGGCATAGAGTTACGAATAAAGAATACAGGTCTATGTTCTACCAAAGTTACATCAATGTAGGAGGAAAACTTTTTGTAACATGCTAATTAATTTCTAGCCAATCTGTTATTAGACATTATTATCAGTGGATAAATACTTTCTAGCTAAAGAAGTGTCCTGCCAGAATTTGTGACATTAAAGGGGATGTATCGCTTCTTCCGTCGGGCTGTTCTCTTTAAGCTTGATGCTCTCACTTCCTGAAATCCAGGGGCGTTTCTTCCCCTCCCAGCTGGGTGTTTCCTAACTGAAGGGGATGACATCATCCCCGCTTCACTGTTCATGCTGGCTCCAGTGTGTCCACATATCACTGTCCTCTCCCTATGTAGTCTTATTTTGTAAGAGCTGTTTACATAGCTGTTCATTGAGCAATGGTTTGATCCACCAGACGTTGGCCTCAACTTTCTTACAAACAAGCCTGCTTATTCAATAGGGAAGACCTTTGGAATAACTCATTTTAGGCAAACTGTTCAATTGGACAGGTTGAAACCCATTCTATTGGTCCTTTATTTAGTCTAACAGCTTAGCCTAATATTTGTTGGGCATTCACTATAAATACAGATTGTCATTAAATTGTGTGAAAACTGATATTCCTAAAATATGTTTATTGTCACAGACTGAGATACATTGGCAATTACACAGTGAAGTTTGTTTCACTAATAGTCAATAAAGCCTTTTCCACTCAACAGAATAGTAATAAAGGATCTACTTGACTTCAAATACAAATAATAAGATGATAAGTTCGGTAATTTTTCAGGATACGAAATATGAATATTCTGCTTGACTGTTGATTATGATAGGTAGAGAAAAAATTGAACTTGATCTCTAGTAATCCACAAGTTGTTCACCAGAAAGTACAGATGATTTAAAACCCTAACACTCCATCTGTTAGGGCAACCCATGTAAGTAGAAGTTGAACTTGATGAACGGGGATCAAAGACAAAAGACTGTGAGCAAATGAGATAGAGGAACAAAATGCACCATGTGCACTGCATTCAGTCTAAACAGTCTTCTATGAACTCAGCACTGATCTCACAGCTGGAGGTTTGCTACAGTTGAATCCATCCAGAGCACAGATCCATCTCCCTTCATGTTTACATAAGGCACTGATGCACAATTGTGCTGTATTCTGATTGTAGCAGTAGCTGTAGTGTCAATGAGGAGCAGTTGTCTGCCCCTTACACGCAGGAGCATTAAGGCACCGTGGCACAATTCTGCTGTTTTCTGGTTATAGAGACAGCTGCAGTGTCAATGAGGAGGCAGCTAGCTGTATAGAGTGAAATTGTTGTCGGCCCCTAATTCTGAGTGAGAGGCAGAAATGCAAGCTGGTGAATACGGCCGTCCAGGGGCAGAACAGAATGTAAATTATTAGAGCCCTTAGCTAATGAAATGCAAGGAGATGGGATCCGACTTTCCGACCAGCACTGGAGAAGTTTGTTTACAGAAAATGAAGATAAGGAATACTGTGAAAACAAGACAGCTTTGCTAATGACATCCAATTGCAAAGTTGCTTGTTTTCACTGTCCCCTTATTCTGAAGGCCATTTAATTAAAAGATACAACCCCTTTAACACTAAGGGCCACATGTATGATTATTAGCACTTAGAAGGCATTTTTATGCACATATTAAATGTGTAGAGTGCGCCTGATTTATGATCCCGCTCTACTGCGGGTAATAAATCAGGTGCCTTCTAGTGTATAAACGTCAATTCAGGCTCAGGTAAACTACTTTGAAAGTGGTTTACCTGTTCCAGCAGTAATGTGCTTGGAATTCGCCTGATATTGGCATACGGGAGTTTTAAATCTTTTGCGAACGGTGCTGCGCTAGATGTCGGGCTGAAAAGACGCCAGACTTCTGGTGCAGCCCCGTTCATACGTGTCGCCCTAAATTATTTCTATCTATAGAGAGTTTATTTTGGCTGACAAGCTAGTCTCATTATGTGAGCCTCGTGAAACCACAGGACGGTAGTCATTTAGGTAGGTAGGCAATATTGTCAGACCAAATGTTCTTTGTGACATGCTTCATCGTATATTAGAAAATTTGTAAAGGACCATTTATCCTTAAAGTCGTTTTGTTATTTGAAGCCTGTGAAAACACTACAGAGAATGGCTTTTGTGAAGTAGAAAAAAATCTGCGAAACGCTTATAAATGTAATATATAATACCAGTTTATCGTGCCACTGGAGATCTTTCCCTCATTTGCATTGCAAATATTCTTAAGTGTACTAAACACATTTTAACACCTCAACTTCAGCACTAAAACTATTTGCATTCAGAATTTCCGATAGCAGGCAGACTGACACTAACTTATGCTTGTACCATATGTGCTACGCTGTTTGAGCCAGACAATCAGCGGATGTGGACAGCATTTAAATTTTAAATTTCATTTTAATGTTATAATTCATGGGAGCGCAAAACCCAAAGCCAGTACTGAAATTGATGTTTCACATGGAGCTAAGCTCTCCCTAAAATTGCATTTCTTCAACTGTTGTTTTATTTTAATTACTATCTAATCCACTTTACAAAATCCATGGTCTGAGCTGTTCACAAATACAGCATGTTTCTGGCATGATGCTGCTTCATCACTGAAGTAAAGCCATATCTGCCTAGTGGCTGCTCATGTATCCAAAAGTCAGAGATGAAACCACTGATAGAAGATTAAACATTATGTCCCAGACCTTGCACGCAATATTTCCAAACAAGCTCATCAATCTAAATCCAAACTATTTTGAACAAATACCATAGGCGTCAGTATTGCAATGAAATGCGGATTGTAGCCCAATGCGATTTCGAGGCAGTAGACCATATTTTTGAATGTGTCTATTTTTACTAATTGTCAAAAAGCCAAACTTTGTTTTAGGTTAAACAGGCACTTTTCATTTGCTTCATACATATTTTTTATGGATGATGAATTATCCTAGATTATGCAAAACCACTACTTGGCTGTTATTTCTTTCTTTTACCACAAAGGTCACAGCATTTGTATTGCTTAGAATTCATTGGGGTTATTCTCAGGTTTTCAGGGTCTTCAATAACATTATGTATTTATTTTATTCAGTTATATAGTGCTGCCATATTCCACAGCATTGTACAAATATTGTCATTATTCACATTAGTCCCTGTCAGCTCACTATCTCAATATTAAACTAACCTATAGGGTGCAACTGCTTCCTCTACAACCTGTATAGTTGGAAAAAAACATAACATCCTCTTACAATAGAATACATTTATATTGGTCATTCTGCCAGGAAGAAGCCATTACTCCAAAAGAAACATATAAAAGCCAGATTAATGTATACAAATGCTCATAAGAACAAAGACCTACATTTTTGGAGATGTGTCCTGGGGTCTGACGAAACTAAAATTTAACTGTTTGACCACAATGACATGTGGATGAAAATGGGAGACGCTTGGAAGCCTAAAAACACCATCCTAATTAGGAAACATGGGGTGATAGCATCATGTTGTGGGGTTATTTTGCTGCAGGAGGGACTGCTGCACCTCACAAAATAGATGACATCATGAGGAAAGAAGACTATGTGGCAATACTGAAGCAACATCTCAAGACATCAGCCAGGAAGTTAAAGCTTGGGTGGAAAAGGGTCGTCCAAATGGACAATGATCCGAGGCCTACTGCCAAACTAGCTTAAAGTGACTTAAGTATAACCAAGTCAAGGTTTTGGAGTGAACATCACAAAGCCCTAATCTCAATCCTGTTGAAAATCTATAGGCAAAACTGAAAAGGCAGGGGCAAGCAAGGCGCTGTGCAAACATGGCTCAGATTACACCAGTTCTGTCAGGAGGCATGGGCCAAAATTCCTACCAACTATTGTGAGAAGCTTGTGGAAGGATATCCAAAACATTAGACCCAAGTCAAATAGAGTTTATGGGCAATGCTACCAATACTAATGAAATGTATGGAAACTTTTGACTTTACAGAAAGTAATAAAAATGTCTTAAAAAATTCTCTCTCTCATTATTCTGGCATCTGGCAAATATACATAATTTTGGTTCCTAATTGACCTTAAACGGGTAAAGTTTATTCTGATTTCATGTCAGATAGTGAAACATGCATATAATAATAATAATAATAATAATAATAATAATAAAATCATTTACAAATTGTAGATATTTAGCCGTGGCTTTGACAACTGATCAGGAATGGAATTTCCACAGTTGGGATAATCGAATTTAAGACTATACAACCTATTGAGCTATTAGGAGAATCTGTGTCACAGAAAATGTGACTTCAGAGATTCAATATTAAATTATAGTTCTGAATATGCCAGATGTTTTACAAGGAAACGTCTCTGCAGTAAACATACATAAACAATTAATATAAAATATATTGGATTATGCTGCATAAATGCAGAAAGTCTAACACAAGTTTAACTGTCCACTCCAGACAAAATCCGAACTAACTACCAAAATGTAATGTGCCCATTCTGTGGTATCTCATCTCATGTACAAACTCCATAACCCTCTTTCCAAATCATTCAGTTCTTATCAATTTTCTTATCTTCTTAATACTGCAGACCTATTGGGTGATCTCGAGGGCACTGGGGTCACCCAACTCCTACAATAAACAGTCCGGCAACAAAAAGTTTCTTAAATATCATTAAACTATTTCTGCCAATTCACTCTCTATTGCCCATGCTTCACGGTATACACAGCCGTCTTGTCATTTGGCATCAAAGTAAGCAGCTTGAAACCTTCATTTCATGGATATGCATCATGAGGATTTTGAAAAGTTTGAAGGTGCTGGACTTCTGCTTTGGATAATTCCTGATATAAAGTTATAAAGTGATATAGTTTGAATACAAACTGATTGTGCTTAGTATAATATACTTATTAACATCCTATTTAATTTCAATTAAATTATTAGAAAACGGTTGTAGCTTGAACACTTCTACCTTATATGTGAAATATCTGTATCCAACCCAACATACAATACCTTTGACATTTCCCAGGAGATTTAGAAAGCTGTTTCTGAGTTTAATATAGTCAATGGATATTTAAAAAAAAAAAATGTGGCACCTTATGACAAGAATAAATACTTTTCTTCAAACTCCAAATCAATTCCAATATCCTTTTCCCAGTTAAACTTTATGTTAACTGTAAGATCCATGCTATGTAATTTAGTTTAATAAGTAGACTCGGACTGGCCCCAGGATAACAAGTGAAACCCTTGGTGGGCCCCTGATCATGGCCGACCTAAAGTTGCTTTTCAAATGCATATACATCATCAGGAGAGGCAGAAAGGCAGATAAACAGAGACAAAAGCAGGGGAAAGCGTATAAGAAGTATATACAGTAGTTGCAGGGCGGTCCACCAGAATCAACTCCAATGGTGGCTCCCAGAATGAGCTCCTCCGATTGGCGCTAGGCACCCAAGTCAAACACTGATAACAAGAGAAGTTAAATTACCACTATTTTTCCATCTAGTCATCAAATTTACCAAGTGATAATTACCCTCCATGCACATTCATTCAGTCATTGCTTTTAGGGTATGTTCACACTGAGCAGAATTACTGCAGAAAGTTTCCACAGCACTTCCAGATTTGTCTGGAGGAAAATCCACAGAACCAAATTCGCATTAAACAAGAAGAAAAAAAAACAGTGCATTCACCTCCACGGATCTTTACTGTACAGCCAGCCTCCAATGGTGACATCATGGTGACATCCCAACCTTGGTGACTGCAGCAGCCTTGTGATTACTACAGCAGACACAGGTCGTGTGACATCATGGAGCTGTACAAAGAAGACCAAAGGATTCGAGACACATTACCATAGGAGTGCCAGGAAAGATGAGTATAGATATACATAAACATAGAAAGGGATTCTTTACTGTAAGAGCAGTGAGACTGTGGAACTCTCTGCCAGAGAAATTTGTCATGGTAAATTCACTAACAGAGTTCAAAACGTCTCTGGATGCACTTCTAGAGTGTAAAAATATAGCAAGTTATAGTGACCAGGATTCTATAGAAGGGGCGCTGATCCAGGGATTTTTCCAATTGCCAGACTGGGGACGGGAAGGAATTTCTTCCCTAAAATGAGGACATTTGGCTTATACCTCATGGGGGGTTTTGCTTTCATCTGGATCAACTGGATGGACATCTGGTTTTTTGTAATGATAGTGTGTGAGTTTTGTTCCCCTTCTTCTGTTCTTCCAGATACTGCTGCAGATGCATGGATAAACTGCTCCAATATCTGTAACACAGAGGCATAGCTATTGGTGGTGCAGAAGTAGCAGTCGCTACCAGACCCTGCAGCCTGAGGGGGGGGGGGGCCAAAAGCCCTTCCTCCACATATGGAGACACCAACCTTGTAAGCGGTACATGGCAGCTGGGGGGCACGTTTTAATTTTTGCACTTGGGCCCAGGAGCTTCAAGTTACACCTCTGCGGTAACACTTGGGTCTTGTTGAAGATATTGTCTTGAATTAAATGGGGAAAATCCACAAAATATATGCAACATATATAGACATGTTGAAGACTTAGGTTTGTTTGTTGCAATTTTCCACTGAATAGAAATATGTTTGTAGTATAATGTTGTACCGTGTTAGCCATAGAAAGTAGAAGAGTGAAGAAATCAGGCGATACCTTTTAGAGGCTAACTGAGTATATTTGATGGTGAGCTTTTGAGAGTACTAGCTCCCTTCTTCAGACATGATGTTATACATCATGTCTGAAGAAGGGAGCTAGTACTCTCGAAAGCTCACCATCAAATATACTCAGTTAGCCTCTAAAAGGTATCGCCTGATTTCTTCACTCTAGAAATATGTTTGAATTTCAAAATCAAATTAGCAAATGTTACACAAATGTAATGTGTGATAAGTTAAAGAACTAAAGCCAATCCCAGTATGAAGGGATACTAGAAGGTGCTGGCTTTTAGGTGGTTGTAAATGTAGAGCATTATTAAACATGAATTGTATGTTCACATTGGACGGATCCATTACGGACTTAAAAAATCTCAAGCTTTTGCTGCATACAAAAATTCCCCACATTCTGCACATAAATTGACCCAAATGCGGATTTTAAGGGCCACATGTATAAAAACTGTTTAGGTCTAAAACTCAACTTTTTTGCCAATAGTAACCTATAAGTAATCTATAAAAAAGTGAGTTTTAGACCTAAACAGTTTTTATACATGTGGCCCTTAAAATCCGCATTTGGGTCAATTTATGTGCAGAATGTGGGGAATCTTTGTCTGCAGCAAAAGCTTGAGATTTTTTAAGTCCGTAATGGATCCGTCCAATGTGAACATACAATTCAGGTTTAATAATGCTCTACATTTACAACCACCTAAAAGCCAGCACCTCTACGTTCCCCAATTCCTTCCAGATTTCATCATTAGATCTCAATCTATCCTTGCATGAACAATCTAGTATCCCTTCATACCGGGATTCGCTTTAGTTCTTTAACTTATCACACATTACATTTGTGTAACATTTGTTAAGTTGATTTTGAAATTCAAATATTTCTATTCAGTGGAAAATTGCAACAAACAAACCTTAAAAAAATGATTTGTTTTGGTGTGATCGCCTTCCTGTGCGTGTACTTCTGTGTTAGTGCTGATAATGAATGCATTACAGAGGCCTTGAGTCATTAAGCAAACCTTTTGTCGGAAGAGAAAATGTTTAACTGTGAAACAAGAAAGCCTTTAATAACCCATTCTATTCTTCTGGTATGTGAATGCGCTGATTGTGTACATGGGGTGGCTGGTTGGGAAACTCCACATAAATTCATTGATGCTTACAATGAGATATGTAGATTTCAGCTGGGTGTGAGACACAGTTCGCAACTTGGTGGTTTATGTAAAAAGACAGAAATTTATTGTTGTGTGACAGATGTACACATTGCAGACATTCTACCATTCGACAAAAATAATGTCACGCCAACCTGAACATCTAGTGAGCAGAATGCATATGAGATCAATTTTATTAGTACTAGAGCTCAAATTGATTAGCTCGAAATATGGTGCTGGGAACGCGAACACCATCCCCACTAGTAACACTGACAGCTTTGTCTGATGTACAAGCTCAATTGGAAATGACTATAGAAAATTCCCAGAGTCACATATAAAGCATGGCCTGTAATCACTGTACAGCCCCGGCCTTAATGTGCAGCTGCAGCTTTAGTTAGATGTACAGAGGAATCAATGATCCCCTGCGTAGGATCATCAAAAACAGCAGGGAAACATTCTGTAATAGATAAATGATGCCTATGGCAGGATAAAAATCTTAAAGGGAATGTGTCATCAAAAAATGAGTCATTGTTTAAGTCCCGTTTTTAAGCTCAACACATTTTTTTAGGAATTTTTGGTCATTTTTTTTTAACTTTTCATATACCTTTCAATATTTTTTAATAATTCTTAAGTCTTGCAGTTCTCACTTTGGCCACTAGGCCTTGTTTCACTGCTTTAACAGCAGTCAGAGAAATGGTTTACAGTAGCTTTATGCACATAGAAGACTTAAAGAAAACCTATCACATAGATTATGCCCCTCTTGCTGAGGACAGCACAAGCTAGTGTCAGACATGCTGTTCCCAGCACTGTGCCCCTTATTCTGTAAGATGCAGCAGTTTTAGAGCATTTACCCCTCAAATCTTTTTCATGGCAGGTGTTAGCCCGCCCACCAAAGGCTAGCCCCACCCACTTGACAGTTATGCGTCTTTCTACCTATTCAGAGTAATAGGTTTATCAGTTGAGGTGGGCAGGGCTAGCCTCAGGTGGGCGGGTTTGAAAAAAATTGACTCGTCAATGACTTTTTGGGCTGAAACTTCGATTTGAGCTTAAAAAAACAAAAACTACAGCATTTACAGAATAAGGGCCCAAGGCTGGAAACTTCTGACACCTTGTGTGTCTCAGCGGGGGGGGAATAACAGTGACAGGTTCCATTTAAGCTGACTCAGTCCCATTCATTTATAGAAGAGTTTTTAGTCATGCTCGGACCGGGGAAGAAGTCAGTGCAGGGAGATAAAAGGTTGTGACTAGTGTTGAGCGTTTTTATCGACAAAGTTAAAATGGCAAGGTTTTTATGGTGATCGAAATTTCAATCTTGCGAAAATTTAAGGGTTTTTAAAAAATCTTGCATATCTTTTTAAGATGCCCCTTTTTTGGGCGCTTCCTGTTTTTTTTGGCGGCCAGCAAATCGATTACAGAATAGAGCAGGGTGGATGTGTTGCGACGTCATGACGGGATGTGTATGGGTTTCATTGGCTGGGAAAAAACACATGACCTGTTTTTCATAGAACAGCCCTTCCGTTTCAGCCTCAGTGCCTCAGGTTCAGGGTGGACCTGCACTCTGCCTGTGGCCAACGCTCAGCGAAATTTTTTATTTCGCACAGAGAAACCTCTTCTATTTGCTGTGATCCTTCCAATTTAGTTTGATTAGAATTTTAACATTTTATGTAGTTAGCTAGAGAATTTTTAAAACAGACACCGCTGAAAAAACACGGGGGTGGGAAGGGGGGGGGGGGGGGGCCCCCGCGGGGAACCAGACAAGCCCCATCTAAAAGAAAGGATAAAGTTCACCCAAACTTAGTGTAGACATGGTAGTGGAAAATCTTTTTTATAAAGTTTTTATTGAAAATTTCCTGGATATTGGGGGAGCCTGAAAATTTTAAATTTGGATAAACATATTTCTGTAACTGCAGGTTTTTTGTTAGTGCAAAATCCACTTTTATTATCATATACATTTCAGATAGGGTTAATTTTACCCATTACACCGTGACTGTTATATATCCCCTTGCACTTAAATTACAATCCAGCAATCTTGTAGTCAGCAAGGGTTTTTTGTTTCCAAAAATACCGTGTATCGACGAAAACATCCCCGTTTCGTGTTTTTTGATTTTTTCGCACCCAGCACTGTTTATTGACAGCATTACGTAAAACTTAAAACAGCAATTCTTATTCACCCAGGGTGAATTAAAGGGGCAAAAAATACCGTTTATTATACAAAACATAACGTTACGTGTTTTTTGACTTTTTGGAACCCAGCACTGTTCATTGACGCGCATCTAGTAAATCTTAAAACAGAATTCTTATTCACCCCAGGTGAAATTTAAAGGTGCAAAAAATCCGTTTATTTTTAAAATAAAATTTGTTTTTTTTCTTTTTGCACCAGCACTTTCTTGACGCAGATTCCCCTAAATTTAAAAAAAGCAAATTTTATATTCACCACAGGTTTTGAAATTTAAAAAGGGGCAAAAATACCCTTTATTATACAAAACATAAAAAGTTACGTGTTTTTTTTACTTTTGCGACCCCGCATGTTCATTGACGCAGCATCTACGAAAAACTTAAAACAGCAATTCTATTTCACCACAGGTGAATTGAAAGGTGCAAAAAAAAGTTTATTATATCAAAACAAACATTTCTTTGTTTTTTTACTTTTGCGCACCCAGCACTGTCATTGACGCAGCATTACGTAAATTTAAAACGCAATTCTATATTCACCCAGTTGAATTGAAAGGGGCAAAAAAAACCGTTTATTATATCAAAACATAAAGTTACGTGTTTTTTTTATTTTGGCACCAGCCCGTTCATTACGCCGCATTACGTAAAACTTAAAAAAGCAATTTTAAAATTACCACGGGAATTGAAAGGTGCAAAAATACAGTTTATTATATCAAAAAAATAACATTACGTTTTTTTTTGACTTTTGCGCACCCAGCATGTTTATTGACGCAGCATCTACGAAAACTTAAAAAAAGCAAATTTTATATTCACCCCAGGTGAAAATTTAAAGGTGCAAAAAATACCGTTTTTATTCAAAACAAACGTTTCTTGTTTTTTACTTTTTCGCACCCAGCAATGTTCATTGACCAGCATCTCTAATCTTAAAACGCAATTCTATTTCACCAAGGGGGAATTTTAAAGGTGCAAAAAATACGTTTTTATATCAAAACATAACAGTTACGTGTTTTTTGACTTTTGCCACCCAGCACTGCTCCAAAGCAATTGGGGAGCAGCGCAATGCCATTACGCGTACGAAGTGACACAGGGCCCTGACAAGCAGGGGACGGACCTGAGGTTTTGAACCACGAGAGTGGAGGCAGGTGAAAGAGCTCTGCCCCACCCTTTCCCAGTTTTAAAGAAGCCCCCAAAAATGGTCAGTGGGACAATCCCCCTTGTCACATAAGAATTGTGGTGATTAGTTCTGGAACGATCGTTGGACACTCTGAAAAAAAGGGTCCCGCCAGCGACGGAGGAGGAGAGGACACGATGCGGACACGGACCCTTTTCTCTCCGTCAAATCCACAAGGCCCGACAGTTCCACAATTTCATCGGTCTTCTTAGGCATGGTTGGGGGTCCGAGCTAGTAAAAAGGTGGCGCATCACTCTCAGGGTGCATCATTCAGGCAAGTCGGGGCGTTTTGAATTTGCCGAAGGCAGCGGAGGAGGAGGTATTCCTAGACACCGTGTTCCCGAGCCCCTGCCTTTGGATAGGGTTGGCGGAATTTTTGAGGCGAGGAGGAAGAGGGGGAAGATCAGTTTGCTGTCCCCTCGACCCAGAGGCTTGGGAAATAAAGGCTCCATCTCTCAATGGTGCTTGGTGCTCCATTTCCCCCAACAGATCCTCGCATTAAGGCCCATAAAAAATGAACAACTTTACTGGGTGGCTACCTCCTGGATCCCGTCAAAAAAAAAATCAGCACTTCTTCCACCCACACAAATAGAGAGTAAAATGCGGGGAAATGGAGACCTTGCTGATTGATCAACGGAGACATCTTTTGCGTCTGCTTCACTTCCCCCAAATGCCCCGGGGGAAAACATCGGGAGTGCAGCAGAGAGTGAAGTAGGGTAGCCGGAGCGGAAGGTGCAAAAGCCTAATGGGTGCCCTCTGGCAATCTTTTTTTACCACCCCCCAAAGCATGAAATGCGGGCACACCCCAACACACAAACAGTTTAAAAGATCAGGGTGCACAACAAAACTGCGTCTCAACACGTTTTTTTGCATTTTTTCCGGCCAATAGAATTCGGGGTACAAAGGGACAAGGCCCGAGGGTGTCACGCCATAGGGTGTTTGGTCCTGCCCAGCACCCAGCGTCGTATCTGAGCGGCCCCTTCAGACAGCGGAGGGTCATTACAGACAAAGCCCCGGTTTTTCCCAAAGATAAGGGATCTTTTGACTTTTAAAGAGAACGGGCATGGATCTCTTTGATGTTGGGGCCCCAATTGCCGGGGTCCCCGTTGTTCCAGTCTTTTTAATTCCTTTTCAAACAAAATGGCCTTTAAAAACTTTTTTTTAAAATGATCATTTCTTAGAAATTTTTTATTCTCTTTTCCCAACAGTTCTTTTTGCTTTTTTTTGCTGTGAGGGACTGTAAAAGACAGCAAGGTTTCATGAAACACCGTTTTCCCATTTACTCCTTTACTTAAAAGTTTTCCCCATTGTCAAGGGTTTTGGGTATTTTTGCTGTGAGATACAGCAAAAATCATGGCCCTTTTGGGAAACAAAAATGTGACTTTTAAGTGGCATTTCTCCTCCAATTTTTAAATAGGGGCTGAAAGTCATATTTATAATTTTTTGGGGTATGTTGCGTGAGATACAAAAATTATGGTCCTTTGGAACAAAAAAATGTGGTTTTAAAGGGGTTTCTCCCTCACAATTTTTAATAGGGGGCTGAGAAGTATATTTATAATTTTTTGGGGTTGGCTGTGAGATACAGCAAAAAATCGGGCCCTTTGAAACAGAATGTGGCTTCAAAAGGGGATTTTCTCCCTCCAATTTTTAAAAACAGTGGTGGAAGTATTTTTAAAAATTTTTGGGGGTCATGCGTTTTAAAAATGCAGAAATTTAAGGTCCATTAAAAAAAAAAATGTTGTTTCAACGACTTTTGTTTTTCAAAATTTGACCAAAGTGGCTAAAAGGGTATGCTTTGAATTTTTGGGGGCATTTTGCTGTGAATGCAGCTATACTACGGCCCTATTCAAAAAAATGTTTTTTCTAACAACATTTTTCTTCCAATTGCCCAAAAAGTGGCTCAAGGTATGCTTTAAATTTTTGGGGGCATTTTGCTGTGACATGGCAGCTATACTAAGGTCCTTTTCAAAAAAATGTTCTTTTAACGCATTTTTCTTACAATTGTCAAGAGGGCTCAAGGGTGATGGTGCTGTCAGAAACGGAATAGGTAGGACCTTTTAAATGGCACATTTGCAAAATGACTTTGCAAATCTTTAAAAATAGCTATCAATACTGTATTTAGACAACCCCTTTAATACAATGAAAAAAGAGAAACAAAAACTGGGGAATCCATCTATTTTTAAAAAAGTGTTTTCTAGAATTAAAGTACTAAAAAACTTGCATGACAAAAAAGCTTTTAAAAAAATTTTCCCCTGAATGTACAAGAGAGGTACAGGGGAAAAATTTTACCCGCGTAGGGTTTTCGAGGGCATTTGGGGTATGGAGCACGGACAGAGAACAAAGTACAGCCATTTTTTCCCCCACCGTTGAGTTAAAAAATGGAAAAAGAATGCCAAGATAAAGGGACCTGGGTGTAACAGGAGCGTTAACCACCCGATTTCCCAAATGAAACCAAATTGGTTTCCCCATCAAAAGGAGGGGGGAAGCGCTACCCAGTATTGACTGTGTACAGAGGGAAAGGGTGGAGTTTTTCACACTTCCCCTTTTTGCCTCGCTTCAGCACACGTTTTTTTTTTGCTCTATAGGGCATTTTAACCCGCGTGTTAATAGTGCGGACGCCGCCCCCCCCCCCCGGGGTTTCACCCCACCCACGTAACTCCGGCCCTGGGGGATGCGTGGCCGGGGAGGTATAGTCAAGTCCAGTGAAACTAAAATGGTGGTTGAAAGAATCCTTTTTCCGGCACTTTTTTAAAAGTGGGGGTCATGCAGGTTTGGGGCCATCTTGGCCCCGGACAGGGATAGTCAAAGTCCGTTCAAAAAAAATGGTGGTTGAAAAACTCCTTTTTGCGGGACTTTTTAAATGTGGGGGTCATGCGGTTTAGGGCTCATGCTGGTTCCAGGGCAGGATATTCAATGTCCCCTTCAAATAACATGATGGTTCCAATCATACTGCCTTTTGGCACTTTTTAATTTGTGGGTGATAGGTTTTAAAGGGTCGGCTGTGGTTTTAAAAACAGGGATAGTGAATGGTCTTGATTTTTTTCTGTGACTTTTTTAAATAAGTGTGTTGCCCAAATGTACACGTATCCATTTGACTGTTGTGGATGTTAAATTTAGCTTCCCAGCCCTTTTTTTGGGTGTAATAATGAAGGGTTGTTGCCCCCCATAAAATTTAAAGGGCATCGCCATAATCATGTCACTATCGAAAACCCATCGATGGGGCTATCGTAGATTTGATTCGAAAAGCCAACGCAAACCTCAAACTTTGCTGATGGATCCTTTGTTATTATTTTAAACCGGTGTCTCCTTTTTAGTTTGACCCCTTTGTGCTGCTTATGGAGCAAGGAAACCCCCCCCAAACCCCAAATCTTTCTCTACAGGGAAAAGAAAGTGTCGACCCCATTTTTTTTTTAGGGCTTAGTGGCAAAGGTGAGAATGAGGGCTTTAAGAAGTTTTTTTAAAAAATTTTTTGAAAGTGATATGGAAAAATTTTTTAAAAAAAAAAAAATTCTTTTAAAAAAAATGGTTGAAAAAAAAAAAAAAATGTGAGTTAAACATAAATTTTTTTGATGAACATTTCCTTTAAAAGAACCGAATAGCATAATTATTTCAAAATAGCAGTGTGTCCCTTGTTTTTGAAATTCCACTGGAAAATAAATGTATAAATGGGGCGAAGTGCCCCTCTCTCCCCGTAAATGCAAACCCTCGAGCCCAAAGGTCAAGGGGCAAGGAATGGGGCATCCCCAAAGGGGGAAATACCCTCATCAAATTTTCTGGGATTATGTACACATTTGTGAAAATTTTTGGAAACAACTTTTTACAATTTTTTTACGTTTCTCTCCCAAACACTTGGGGAGGGCATTATATTTGGGGTTTTGCACCCCTTTTCTGGGTTTTTAAAAAGTGCCAAAAGATCTCTCAGTGTTTGGGAAAATGGCAAATTAATGTGTTAGGTGCATTGTTCAAAATATTCGACACTTTTAATGCGCCTAAAATGTGGGGCGTTCTGGGGGCATCATGGGGGCGTGTCGCAGTGCACTTGTGATATTAGACACATATATGAATGTGGGTCAGCAAAACTAGGCGCATTACTGCTCGGACAGGCAGACTTATGTCAATGTGGTCTGCCTGAGCCTGAGGAGCTGAAGTAGAGCTAGATTTGCCATTAGGGCAAAAAATGTCCCTTATTTCTCAACTTCCACCAGTGCAATAATAAAAATAAATTAATGATAATTATCAAACTTTATAAAATTAAGTTACTTTAATACAAAATGTTATCATATAAAACGCCCCCTTGTGTTAGGCGCATTAGAAAGTGTCGAGTCTTACGAACAATGCACATAACACATTCATTAGGCGCATTAAACATCGTAGCCAGCTCACTTTTTCGCATTTTACGCCAGAAAAGGGTGAAAACCCAATCTTACATGTCTCCCTTTATATATTGCACATACAAGTGTGGTAGATTAGGCTTTTGTTTCTGGTACATAAAGCAAATCTGTTTAGGAAATAGAGGAAACATAGTCCAAAAGAGACTATGTTTGCTCTATAGATTCCTATGACTTAGCTAATATACATCAGGATACTTTTTTCAACAGAAACCACCAATGGAAATCACAAACATGATATGACTGATGGTTGAAGCATTGGGATATAGATGTGAATTTCTGCCTCTATTGCTTTAAAAAAAAAAACTTCATTCCTTGGAGAAACACAGATAAGATCAATTTTTATTTTATCCTAATTGGTACAAACTGTACCATCTTCAGTGACTTCAGAAATGAGGTTTTTTTAGTGGTTTATTTTTGAAAAGCTGCATTCTGTTTGTTTATTTGTATGGTGTTTATGTTGTCTCACACTCTTTCTTACAAACACAATCATGTGTATATATAATCTCATCTATAAATATGTACAAATATACTTTTTAGATAAAGAAGATGTTTATACCATTCTTTATTATAAAAGATACAGATCAATTTGTATAAATAATGAAGCAGATTTTTGATCTGCAAAACAAGCAGATGCGCACCAAATCCAGTGTAGCCTAATGTAGCAAGAGCTTCCAATTGTACCATGCAGAGCGTTATCTCGCTAGAGCTTTGTGTTTATTCAGCATGTGCTTTTTAATTACTAGATTTTTTTCAAATCCATTTTACTCTAAATCAGTGGTGGCCAACCTAATAGAATTTGGAGGCCTCAGATTTCACTCTAGCAGCTCTACATAATAAATGAAATTCTATACCCCAAATGTAAAACAAGCAAAAATTTTTGAAATCAGCAAAACTCAGGGGCCTTTTTTCTTTGAGAAAATCCCACAAATCACAGATATGACAAAAAAATTAAAATTTTTTAAATAGCTGAATTTTTCCTGGTTCTTTAAAAAAACATCCCAAAAAACACATGACAGTAAATTATTTTAATCAATGCATATAAATTTTTCAGTGACGAAAGGGAAAAATTTTATGAAATCATCAGCAAAAGATATCCTAGTAAGTATATTGTTGCTCCTTTTTTTATCTTTTATAATAGCCCAAATTAGTTTATGCATTGATTTCACTAATGATAACGATATTCTAGAAAAAAAACTGTTACAAAATTTTTCAAAAGAGGTTTTACCGATCAAACAAAGGCAAAAAAAGGGGCCGTGTCCCTAGGGCTATTACCATCCAGGTTGGGGTTGGCCCTGTCAATTTATAATTTTCCTGATAAAAAGCATTGACAATATTCGTTTGTTGGGAAAAACGCAAATTTTCCCCCCTGAAAAAAAACTTCAAACAATTTTGAAAAAGTGTTTTCTGGTTTTATAGAATGAAAAACATGTCTAAACTTTCTCTCTACCAAATTTTGCCACTGAATGCTAGGATAATGTACCTGATGTTCAATCCTATACCATAAATGAGTAAAGAAATGTTTGATTAAAATGGCATCAATCAAAAGTTTCCGGATTATATCAGTCACCAACGCAGATTTGTAATTGATCGTGAATGTCACTTTCAACCAATCGACCACACTCCACGATCGCTTATCTTTTTCCCCCATTTAACCTTGTTTCCCATCTGGGTTTAGTTTTAGGGACTGGTTTTTTAAATTTTAAAAGGGGGGTTGCCCTTTTCATTTTTTACCTCCTTTTATCCTGCTCTTCAGCTCGTAAAGCTCAGAGGAGGTGTGTGATTTGGGTTTGGAATTCATATCCTTATTCCCGCAATGACCCAACCCCCCTTTCCCCCTTCCCTTTGGGCAAAAAAAGGCCTGTTTATTTTTATAGAATTGTAAGTAGCCCACATTTTAGCTTAAGGGGGGTAAACTTTTGCCTTCCCGGGACAAAGGGGGCCCCACTTCAAATTCCTCAGGGTCCAAACCCTTTGGGGGTTTTTTTCCTTTTAACCCCCCCCATTATTTCTTTTTAAAAAAAAACCCAAAAAATAAAATTAACCCAAAAATTAACTGAGGGGGATAAAACCACCTGGGGTTTGAACACTCAGTATGCCCGAAAAGGGGAAAGGCGATGTCTGGGGGAATGGCGATTAGCACTAAAAGCTCTCAGCCCTTTAAAAAACCCCTTTAACCTTAAACCCCCCCCCAACCCCAAACCCCCCCCCTTCCCCCCCCCCAAAAACCCCCCCCAAATTTTTAATAATTAAAAAAAAAAGATTTTTTAAACCCCCCAAACCCCCAACCCCCCCTTTTTTTCCCCCCCAAAAACCCTTTTAAACTTTTCTTTAAAAACCCCCCCTCCCCCCCCCCATCACCCTTTCCTCTTAAAAATTTTTTTAAAAACCAAAACTTTTTAAAAAAAAAAATCAATTTTATTTTTTTTTTACAAAAAATTGCTTTAAGTTAATTTTTTATTTCCTACCTCTTTCACATCTTCCTTGGTCTACCTGTAAGTTTTCCTTTTATTATCTTCTCATTTCTTATATAATTGCACCACATTTTACACACAACTGACTGGAAACCACCAATATCTCTTGTTACACTTCTTATTGGATTTCTATCGTCAAAGTAATTTTTATAATTACTTCCTCACTTCCATTGCTTCAATTACATTTTTCTTGTAGGACCATGTTTACTTTTCACTTTCCCTTTAACATAATAATAATAATATAAAATAATAATAACATAAAATAATTTTCATTCGTAGTCTTATTTCGGTATTTTTTTAAAAACAGAAATTACAAGGTGATTTCATAATTTTTTATTCAACAATGAGTGATTTTTTGCTTATAATGGAAAGATGTGCCATTAATTAAAATAATTAACTTTTGAAGTATGTTTTGTGAAGCCTGAATGTTTAACTATAAAACAAACACTGTTTTGTGTCATTCTTTAATTACTTTTCTTTTTACACCGTAAGAAAGTTTGGTGAACAGGAGCGTGGACAATGAGCCGCACTATGGCTATTTCCTGCTGCCACTGTTGCAGTTGCTTACCTCTACACTGCTGCTTATGACTTTGTTACTCCTATGGCCAGTCAGTTCCTTTCTGGCTTCTGCTTAAAGAGGACCTATCACCTTCAGAAAAATCTCATGAAGTAACAGACAACCAAAATACAAACATTTTCTCAAATATTCTTCCCCGGGGGTTTTCAAAGCATTTCCCGGGTTAATTCTTTTTTTTTTTTTTAAAAAAAAACAACCGGGCCCCTTTTAAAGGGCAGCTTGATTTTGGGGCCAAGCCCTGCACATGACAGTTGATTTAGGGGACTATGTTGATAGTGTCACGAGGGGGCCCGCACCCCCTCCCCGGGGCCCTGCGGGCGCACTCGTGCGGCCACCCCCCGGGTTGGGGCCCTCCCGGCCCCGGGGGTCGGGCCCCGGCTCCCCGCTTACCTCCCCGCGCCCGCTTTCCTCCCGTTCTCCGGGGCCGGCCGGAGGCGCAACCCGGGCCCCTTTTAGGCCCCCGGCGCGGCCGGTTTCTCAGGTTTAAAGGGCGACCCCCAAATTTTGGGTTTAAAAGGTGCAGGTGACCCTATTTAACCCCCTTTCCCTTTTCCAGGTCCCCTTTTGCCGGATTTTTAGTGCGTTCCCTGCCTTCAAGAAAGCTTCTTCTCCCTTGTATCCTGTCCCCGTGTACCGAACCGTCTTCGCTCTGTGTCTTGACCAAAACCCATTGCCGCCTGCCCTGAATCTTGCTGTCCCCGACTTCCCCTACGTCTCAGGGATTTTGTACCACGCCCCTCCCTTTGGGGCTGCCCCCGAAAAGCAAGTCACCCCCAGGGGGAGAGGGTTTAGTTCCCCGCCCAGCAAGCCCTTTCCCGGGCTTTGGGGGGGCTCGGGTAAAAACCCGGGTTCTACTTAGATTCCGTCTCTTGGTAGGGGCTTACACCATCGCTTGCGGGGGTTCCGGGGATCCCTACCTGCATTCTTTTACGGATAGTTTTTTAATCAAATTCCTGCTTTGAGCTGGGGGGGAGCCCACTGTGCGGGGGGGGAACCTGTAAGTCATGTACATCATGTGAAAACCAAACGCAGTGTGATATAGATCCCTGTGCTCTATGGTTTGAGGAGGCGGGAAGAAAGGGGGTAAACTCTGTCACACTATGTCCCCCGGGTTGCTGTGCTTTCTGTACTGTATGTAGCGAGGACCCCAGATCACCCTGTCCGAGCAGTTTATGCCTTTCAGTTTCCCCCTCCCCACATTTGGAAAACCCTAACCAAGGGAATATGTTTTCCCCTTTAGTTAAAATTTTAAAGAAAACCCTTTTCCCCCTGTAAAATGAGGGAAATCCTCTGCATTGCTAATGAATGTATTTGAGAAAATTTTAAACTTTTTAATTCACCCTACTACCCAATTTTTGTGTTTTTGTGTGGGGGTGATATGGCTCTTTAAAGGAAAAGCCCCCTGGTTTTCTCTTAAAAGGGGCAGGTTATCCCCATCTATTTTGCTTTTTCTCCCCACCCACATGTCTCAGGGGGGTTACTTGGGGGGAAAAACTCCCACTCCTCAGTGGCTAATCTTCTGTGCTTATTTCTGGCATTCTGAGCTATCCCATGTATTGATTCCCAATTTAGACTTCAGCTTGCTTCCTGTTACCGCATTACTTGTCCATTGTCTGCCCTGACCTTTGGCTTGTCTGTGACTGAAAAAAAAAATCCCATGCCCAAAACCCTTTGGACTGTCGGGACTCCCAGTTTTCACCTACTACCTTGGTAAAGTGCATGGACCTCAGCTGTTGCCATGGCCAACTACATTGGGAGAATGCAGCGAAGAAAATTCCCCATTTTAAAGGATAAAGGGAATAAAAAACCCGGGGAAACCCCTTTTAGACTTTTTTTTCCAGACGGTTTTAAAAGGGAAGTCCTTTCAGTGACCAGTAGATCATTTTTCCCCCTCTGTTAAGTGTTTTACGGGAATGCTGTACCATACATTTTCGCTACGAAATTTTTAGTCCCTTTAAAAAGTAAAGCAAATGATTTAATAAAAAATACATATGAAAAGTTTTGTTTTGGGGTTTTTTCTTTTTACTTTTTACCTTCATAAAACATAGAAAATATATATTTAAAATGCAAATACAAAGTTTTATTCAGTTGCATAAAGAAAAATCATTTAATTATTTCTTACGTTTTCTGGTGTGATATTAAATACTTTTGCATCAAACTAGAAAAAGGGAATTATTTTTGTAGTGTTTAATTTTTTTGGGGCTAACAAATATTTGAAAATTTTTGGCCCCCGGGAAACCCCTTTCATCAGGCACATTTACAAAATAATTTTACAGAGTAATACCATTTCTTGGAAATTTTAAGTGTTTTTTTGTACTGTTGACAAAACCTACTGGATATGTAAAAGAAAGGGCTGGGAAGTTACCAATTAGGCATCAGTCTAGAGAAATTAAATAGTGCAGAATTAATAGTAACAACAGAATGGGAAGAGAGTTATGTATCTTTCGTGTCCCCTTTAAAAATTTTTTTTGAGTAAAAAACTTTCTTGATTTTTATGATACAATTCCAGGGAAAAACTTAGGGAAAGGGAAAAAAAATTTTGGCCCCGAAACTCCCGGGAAACTTTTTGATTTTACGTGACTTGTCTTTGTAAATTTTTTTAAAAAAAAATTTTTTGGGCCAATAAATGTCTTTAAGTGTTTATCCTTTATTTTTTTTTTTTTAAACCAAAATTGGGTCAATTTTTCAAAACAGGCTATATTTCTCCTTTAAAGGGCCACAGAACCCTTTTGATGAGCAGGCAATGTTCTGACCACACATAGACTGAGTTGGAACCTTTTGTTTCTAGTGCTCTACCCAATCTTTGCCAAGAGAAGGGGAATTTTTTGGGAGGAAATTTTCTTAAACTCTTCAAGACACAAATTTTGGTTTCGTTTTTTTTTTTCCCGCCTCCCAAAAAAAGAATGAATTTTTTTCATTCCCCTACCATTTTGAGGACTTTTTTTTGTTAATTTTGGTAATAGTATTGTTTAATGTACCATAAAATGTTTCAAAAATATTATAAAAAAAAACAATATTTTTTAAACCCGAATTTAAATTTAAAAAGCATTTTTCCCCCAATTTTTTTCCTTTTACAGATTTTGTTTGTACAGAGTTTTAAAATGCAGTTTTAAATTTTCATGATAACTTTGTTAAAGGGGCAAATCATCACAACTATGTATCTAATATCAAATTTATATAGGTTTTGTTGTGTTTTGCCACTTTTAGAGATCGTATTGAAATAAAATTTAGGGGCCCCTAAATATTGTTATGTTTCCCCCCAATTTAAATTATGCAATTTTCTTTTTGGGGGCTTTATAGGGTTTTATTCAAACTATTTTTGGGTAAAACAACTTTTTATTAAAATTTTTCTTGGAAGGAAGGGGACCAAAAAAAAATGTTTTACGCCGTTGTATGATACAAATTATTCTAATGATTCATTCATTACATGGTTACATAGTTTGTAAGGCCAAAAAAATGTCCATCTAGTTCAGCCTGTTGTCCTATAGCGTTGATCTAGAGGAAGGCAAAAACCCCCCTTAGGTAGAAGCCCAATTGTCCTTTATTTTAGGGAAAAAATTTCTTCCCGGGCTCCCAATTTTGGGCAATTTAGGGAAAAAATCCCGGGAACAAAAGAAAAGGCTTTCCAGAATCCTGGCACAAAAATTTTATATTATTAAAATTTTCGAAAGCATCCCGACCCTTTTTTAACGTTGTTAGTGGGAAACCCAAAATGACAAGTTCCTCTGGGAGAGAGTTCCCCAGTCTCATGCCCCTTTCAGGAAAAAATCCCTTTCTATGTTTATGTAGAAAAATTTCTTTCTCAAAACTTAGAGGATGTTCCCTTTTTCTGGATACAATCCTGGGTAATTTAAAAAGGGTCTTAGGAGGGGGTCTCTATATTGACCTTTGATATATTTTAAAAATATTTTTTATGTCCCCCAGAAGCCATCTTTTTCTAAAAACAATAACCCTAATTTTTCTAAACTTTTTTGGGTATTGCAGTCCCCCCAGCTTTTATTTTTTTTGTTGCCCACCTTTTAATCTGTTCAAGTCTACCCAAGGTTTTCCCGTGCACTGCTGCCCCAAAAAACCCTAAAGCAATTTTTCCCTGTGTGGTCTGACCAGTGACCCTTTTATTTAAAGGGAGAATGATGTTCTCATCGTGGCATCTATGCCCTTTTTTAAAACCCCTTAACCCCCCTTTGGGCGTTGGGTAAAGTCCTGGTGATTTTTAAAGAGTTGTGCGGGGGGTTTAAAAGCGGAAAAACCCCTAAAACAGGGCCGGGGGGTGTTAGTGGCTTAAATTTCCAAACTAGCCCCGGACGGTACAGCGCGGGGGGGCGGCGGGTGACAACCCCCCCTCGGGGTGTTTTTCCCCCTTAGACCCACACCAAGATGGGGTGGCATCTAAAAAGGGAAAGGGAAAAAAGGTGCTGAGCACGTTTTCACTCCTTTTGAGGGTGATACAATTGCTACCCCTGTTTTCCCTTTGCCCCCCTTCGGCCCCAGGGATTTTTCCATTTTAAACCCTTTTTTTTTTAATTTTTATAATGTTTAAAAAAAAATTTAAAGGGGGTTTTTTTTAACCCCTTTTGTAAACAGCCTTTTTCCCTTTTCCGCCTTTTTCTGTCCTTTTATCATTATTTACAAATTTAATTTTTTTTTCCCTTTTAGGTTTTAATGCCTTTCCCGTCATCCTTTTTTTTAAATAGTTAAACACTTTCTTTTTGTTATTTTTTGCCTACTTTTTTCATCTCTGTTGGGTCCACATTTTTTTTTTTCCTGTTTCTAAATTTTTTTATTACCATAAAAGGGATGTAACTTCACAGGGGGATGTTAAGATGTTTTTAAATATTTCCCATTTATTATCTGTTTTTTATTTTTACAGTAAACACCTTGTCCCAGTCAATGCGGTTTAGGGCCTCTCTAAGCAGAATAAAATTAGCTTTCCTGAAATTCAGTTTTTTTGTGGCTCCTCGATAAAATACTTTATTGAAGGATACATGGAAATTTAATATATTGTGGTCACTATTTCCTACCCTACCTGAACCTTTGTTCGTTAGACAATATAAATCCAGAAGGGCCTTCCCTCTAGTCGGCTCCTGCACCAGTTGGGAATGGTAACCATCTTTAGTTATTGACAAAAACCTGTTTCCTTTATGAGAGCCACAGGTTTCAGATCCCCAATTTATGACTGGGTAGTTGAAGTTGGCCATAATTTTTTTTTTCTCTATTCTTATTAACATTGCACCCGCCTCCCTCCACACAACCCCCGGATTTATAAGGAATTCCTAGTTTTCTATTCAACTTCCTGGCCATTTTATCCCCCAATACAGCAACACATCCTCCCCATTTAGGTGCAGTCTGTCTCTACCACAGATTCTGTAGTCAAGACAGAAGTCAGTCCATTTTTTCAAAAACCCAATATTCCTCTTTCCTACACCAATTTTTGAGCCACTTATTCACCTCCCTAATCTCCCGGTGCTTATCTGAAAATGCCACTTTCAAGGACCTTGCTTTGAGCTTTTGGCCTAAGTCCCTGAAATCACTCCACCTACCTCTATCTGTGTCATTGTTCCCAAAATGGACTATGACACCTGGATTCTCACCAGCCCCACCCAGTGATCTGTCAACCCAATCTGCGATATGTCGAACTCGGTCCCCAGCATACTGTTCAACTATCCTGGTCTTTATGACAGATTGCCCTGTCTGCTTCCCTAATAATGGAATCCCCAACTACATTGTGTTTTTGTTTTTTATTTGTTTGATGGTGAGCAGGGGCGTCACTAGGCAGATATATCCGGAGCTCGTGCCCCAAATATATTGCCTGCTGCCCCGAATGTTTCATTCCCCGGCCGCCCTCATTAACTATAGTAACGCGGCGCCGCATTTTTGTTCTCTTTGAGAACCAACGATGCGGCGCGGGCGTCTGCTATATTTAATGACCCCTGCTCTGCTCCTCTGAATGCCTCCGGGCTCCCTGCGCAGAGGAGAGCAGCCACAGCGTAACCTTTCATGCTGCGGCTGCTGGTGGTTCCTGTCACTGTGCGCAGGGGGACGGGACTCAGGAGTGCTACTGGCTGCTGGGGCTTTCTGTGGAGGAAGAGGAGGAGCGAGGCTGCAGTAAGCCCTGGACGCCGGCACCTTCATGCTCCTCCTCCTAATCAGCGAGTGCCCGCGCAGAGTCCAGCAGAGCATCCAGCAGCCATATCAGGTACTTGGGCAGGGCCAGCTTATTATAAGTTAGTGTTACAGATCTGGGGGGCCAATATAATGTAACTGACTGCAGCATAACTGTCAGCTGCGCTCTATGGGTCACACTGACCCACAGAGCTGACAGTCTACAATTATATTGAGCAGCATTATATAATCTGACCCACAGAGCTCAGCTGACAGTTATTCTGTATACTGTGGGGAGCCCTGTGCCTGGCTATATACTGTGGGGAGCCCTGTGCCTGGCTATATACTGTGGGGAGCCCTGTGCCTGGCTATATACTGTGGGGAGCCCTGTGCCTGGCTATATACTGTGGAGAGCCCTGTACCTAGCTATGTACTGGGGAGCCTTGTGCCTAGCTATGTACTGGGGATCCTTGTGCCTAGCTATATACTGGATGGAACTATGCCTTCCTATTTACTGAGGGGACCTATGTGTATCTATATACTGGAGGTCCTATGCCTACCAATATACTCGGGGGAACTATTCCTACCAATATACTCGGGGGAACTATGCCTTCTTATATACTGGGGGGACCTATGTCTTCCTATTTACTGCAGGACCTATGCTTACCTATATACTGGTGAACCTATGCCTACCTATATACTGGGGGGACCTATATCTACCAAACTATTGAGGGTCCTATATACTTGCCTATATAGTGGGTTACATATCTGCCTACTTGGGAATCTATAGACTTGCCAACCTACTAGAAAGACCTATATACCTACCAACCTACTAGGGGACCTATATACTTATCCACATACTGGTGGTACCTATATAACTACCTACTGGGGGACCTATGTATCCACCAGCCTACTGGGGGGCACTATATAACTGCCACCTGGCTTTTCTATCATAGGAGGATGAAGCATAACCATGATTTCCTATATAGGCCACCATAAGGTAGCTATATAACCCCTCCACCCCCCAGCTAGGTATATAGGTGCTGGTTACTTCGTATTCTAAAATGTTTGTGTGTTATATTCGGCAGAGTCATGTTGTGGCCAGTAGTCATCATGGTGGTCTGGGCCAGATGGAGAAGAAAAAGGAAAGAGAACAACTCTGATCAAAAAAGACATCTTCTGTAAGTCACTTTATGTAACTGCACTTAGTATTATTTGGTCCTTAAGTAGTAATATTATTGGGTCTTGGTATTGTAGGATTTTCTTTAGTAACAATCATACGTATGGTATATTTGCTCCATGTATAGGTGTGATACTTGGTACCTGTATGACTATTATTTAGGGGTATTACTGTGTTATACGTAGGTGAGACGTTTTGAAAAAGTAAATTTGTCAGCGCTGATTCTCATTCTACTCTGCACTGCTGAGGTGATGTAAAGGATCTACGTGGACTATGTGGACTATGTGGAAAATAAACTGACAGGAACATACGCTGTTTTCTGTAAAAATACATAACACAGTTCACGATGTGGCGTAAAAAGTGCCGTGTGAACCCAACCCTACTGAGCAAACCATAACACAGAGGGCCCGGGCCCCGGATGTTTTAGGACCCTAGCAACGCCCCTGATGGTGCGACACTTGATCACTTGATCCTAATGTATTTCAGTGCATTGTGATTGTAATAAGGATATAATAGGAGTACAAACTTGGCAGACTTGGGGAATCACTAGGTCCAGAGCTGCCATGTCAACTGCTTGACATTAAAAAATTGTGTTGAAGGGGGGACAATCAGAAGCCCCCCATCCTGTCTAATGACTTAGATGTTATGTTCACTATTGGCCGTGAACATCTAAGTGGTTCAACAGCTGGAACCAGAGTTCTCTCTGATCTTGGAGGTTGCGAGTTAGTATTAACTGTATGATACCCACTATGCATAGAAAGGGCTCAGGACAAAAATCTTAAATGTTAAGGATGGATAAAGAAAACTTTAAATGAAAGTTAAGTTTTTTTTTTACTTTTTATTAATGTTATAATTTAATTCATGCTCTCACTTCCAGGGTCTGTTTTAAGCTGGGAAAAACGTAGTCTGCCCTGGGCACTATACCATCACTACAGCTTACAGTTGTGATCCATGACACTGTTTTGGCTTCTGTCTGGCAATTAAGGACAATGAAAACATTTAGCATTTATATCAGGAGTTTTCCCTGCATACATGCTAGACATAAGCAAAAGCAAGATGTGAACAAACGTCATCGCTGAGGTATAGGGCTCTCAGTGGCTGCTAAAATCACATGACCATGTTAAATATATTTCACTGTATTGCATTCTGAATGCCATTTTCAGCTCACTCTGTTCTGTACAGACTGCTCTCTGTCTGCTTGCTTGCATACAGGCACACAATTTGTTTATTAGCAATTTTAGACAGGAAAAGCTGCTATTTAGATTAGTTGGTTAGTTAGGTAGGTAGTTAGGGGTGTGTGTAGCAAGCTTAGGGAATCAAGGCTTAGTTAGATAGCATTTTCCTCTGCATAGACAGCCATAGTTATGGAGTTTGATATTGCTGACTGCATCTTTCCCAAACCCCGAAGCTGTTATTTGGCAACATTTACAGGCTCACACAACACCTAACATATACATATTATACAGAGTGGTTGGATTTGCTAAATCAAACTCAGTGCACAAAAGTTCCGTTTTTGCAGTATTGAAGGTGAAATCATTTTATAACACACCATCTCCAATTCTCCTATACGAAGAAATATATTCCAAATAGTGGTTAGTTGATGAAAATTATACAGATTGGAGAAAAGTTCATTTTTGCAGTTTTGGGGGTTTAGTAATTGTATAACACACCATCTTCAAATCTCCATTACAAAGAAATATATTCTAAATAGTGGTTGGTTGGTGAAAATTATACTGACTGGAGGAAACTTCAATTTTGAAATTTTGGAGTTTTAGTGAATGTATAACACACCGTTACCAAATCTTCTATACAAAGAAATATATTTTAAATAGTTTTTGGTTGGTGATAATTATTCTGAGTGGAGAAAAGTTCATTTTTGCAGTTTTGGGGGTTCAGTAATTGTATAGCACACCGTTTCCAGATCTCCTATACAGGGCCGGGACGACGGGTAGGCAGAAGTAGGCGATCGCCTAGGGCGCCTACCCCTGTCTGTCCCTAAGGGGCGCAGTCAGGGGCCCCGAACCTCGCCGGGCTCCAGGCCGCTGCCGTGGGCCTGAAGTGCCGGCGGTCTCTGTATGTGTGTCCGCTGGACGCTCATACAGCTGACTGGTCTTCTGCAGAGCAGAGAGCGAGCGCTCACCGCTCCGCAGACAGTGTCAGACCGCTGAGGACCTGCCACGGCCTCGTGCGGCTCAGCTGGGCAGCGTTGCGATGAAGTGATGTCATCGCGACGCTGTCTCTCCTCGGGCGCACAGTGCATCACAAGCTGTGCGCCCGAGGAGCTGCCGGAGGAGCGTTCCAGCGCTGGAGGCGTGGCCTGAAGAGGAGCGCGCGCCCGGGAAGCAGGTAAGGTAAGTATTAATGTTATTATTTTTAACTGCCTGTGTGCCCCTATTTACCCCTGCCTGAGAGTGCCCCTATATACCGGTACTGGTAAGAAGTTACTAAGTGGGAGAGAGTAACTGGTGCAGGGGACAGACTGATGCAGGGGGGAGAGTGGTGCAGGGGAGAGAGGGCCTGGTGCAGGGGTGAGAGGAATTAAGGGGGGTGCAATTTTTGGGGGAGCGAGGGGGGGGCACCATTGGCTGTACTTGCCTAGGGCACCAACATGCCTTGTCCCGGCCCTGCTCCTATACAAAGAAATATGTTTTAAATAGTGGTTGGTTGGTGAAAATTATTCTGAGTGGAGAAAAGTTCATTTTGACAGTTTTGGGGGTGAAATACCTTTTAAATATACTATGTGTTATTGTCATACAGATATATATATCCAGGAAATAGAGTTCTCTCGGTTGCTTATTCTTACTCAATGTCAAAAAGTGTAATTTCCCAGATTTTAAGTCCATATAACGCTGAAATATACCAGTGCGTTATTGTGATCCACATATATATACTTCTCTCTTTTTATTACATATATCTTGTGCCACGCGCAGAGCTATAATATTTAGCTTTTGAACTTGGTGAGAACTAGAGGTGGTAAGTGAGCAAGGAGGGGCGTAGGAGACGTACGAGATAAGGTACTCCTTCCAGTGCTCCATGCAACACACAAGCAAGCACATCATCAGTCGCAGGACCGTCAGGCCTGTTATCACTTGCTCAGTTCCCTGTGCGTCTCATTACTGAACAGCGTCACCAATCTGTTCTTCAGAAGTTATCAGACCCTGCATCCAGTGGTTTTGCCTCCTCTTTCTCTCAGTAATGGCCACAAATGTCATCCCTCATCATCATCGTCATCAGTCCAAAATGAAGCAAACACGAGCCGAATGTCACAACCCAATATACAGACCACTCCAAATAATCCATATTCTTTGATCACACAATGCGGTTGGGGGCAGAAGGCATTTCAAAAGATCAAGGGGCCAAAGAGAATGATTTTGTCTACTCTGACACCCAATCGCTGATGCCCTCAGAGGCAGGGAAGGAAGCTGGTCCGTCGGCAGAAATACCCGAGCGGTCAGCAATGCCTTGCAGTGCCTGTGGCTTCTAGCCCGCAGCTTGACGATGTAGACTGTGAGGAAGAAGAAGTCACCTGTGATGATGCAATTGTGGATCGAATCTGGTCTTTTGAGCAGCAGCTGGCGAGTGCATTATCAGTGGAGGAGGAGATGATGGGGTAGTATCGGGTCCGGCCTCAGAAAGGGAGAGGTCAGTCGCAAAAGTCCGCTGACATTACTACACTAGCCGTGGTCAGTTGTGGCAGTGGGAACACCGGCAGTAGGTTTTCACAGTCGAAGAGGTCCAGCGCCCTTTTCGATCAAGCCTCAGATTCGCCGACTGACTTCATATTTCGCCTTTGGTTTCAACGCGTCAGTAAAGAAAAGAATAAAAAGAGTTTAAGCACCACGAGCATGAGCAGGCACACACATGGAAAGCATAAATTGATGTGGAATAGTCGCTTGGAGAAAAAAGGTCACACAGGTCCTGGGCTTCCAACCACCGTGAAATCCTCTGCCTCTTCCTCCTCCATCACTTCCAAGCCCAAGCAGTCCTCTGTTGTCGATGTGCTGGAGCAGCATGAGCAAGAACCATCCCCAGTCACAGATACTGTCATCCAATGCCCACCACCAGCAACACAGCCTACACCTTCCCCTTGCACCGGTGTGATCTGCATGTCGTACAGCAGCCAGTCCAGCATCCAGCCTTCTGTGTACCAAGTGTGGAAGTATAAGAAACGCTTTCACCCCAACCATCCCAAAGCCAAAAGCCTGAATGTCGACATTGCCAGGCTGTTGGCTTTGGAAATGTTGCCTTTCCGCCTGGTGGACACAGATGGGTTCCGCCATGTCATCCCTGGCATGCCCCCAATATCAGATGCCGAGCAGGCATTTCTTCGCCAGAAAAGCTGTCCCTGCCCTGGCCGCCATGTTGCAGAACAAATCTCCAGCGCGTTGGCTGCATCTGTGTCCACCAAAGTCCATCTCACTACAGATACATGGACTTGAAAGCATGGTTAAGTGCATTACATTACACTGACTGCTCACTGGGTGAGTTTGGTGGATGACAGTGCCACTGGTGATGGGTCTCAGCCGACACTCTTCAACACTGTTGGGATGGTGCAGAGACTTTTGGGTCTCCTCAGGATGCAAGGCCCCTTAGCAGCTACTACTGCTGCACCTCCTATAGCTATGCCCCTGCTTGCAAGCTGTCCTCATCTTTTCAATTAGTCATTGAATGCAAAGACGTATTTTAGTCTCTCAATTTTTTTCTGTCACTCTTAGAGCCAAATTTTCTTCACTGTTCCACGTATCCAGTTTACTGCTATGGAGCGTAATTACAGCTTCTCCTCACCAGTATAGGTATAAAAATTAACCCAAACATCTTCTCCCATTGGCTTTAATGGGGTTTGAGTTTGAACCTCAAACCGAACACTACTACTGGTCGAAGTTCGACTTGACCATTTTACTGTTCACTCATCACTATCTAATAGCTCATCATACAGTCACAGTTAGGGCTACATGTATGAATGGGGATGCAACAGTTTTCTGGTGTACTCTGAGCCATAAAGAATGTATGAACAGACACACTTCAAATTTTGGTGCGTTAAGCACCTTTGTAATGCGCCAAAGATACTTTTTAATGTCGAAAAAATGTGGGTGCATTCTAGGCGCATATCGCACCCCATTCATAGGATTAGACACATTTATGAATGTTGGATGCCAAAACTAGGTGCATTACAGTTAGAACAGCCAGACCAAGTTAAAGATGAGCCAGACTTGTCATATTGGCCCTAGACTGTGCCTGTATGTATGACCTGCAGAAGAACAGGTTCATACATTCTGGTGCATTCTACACTGCCTTAAAGCTATTTAGAACTGGTATGTCAGTGGCAGAATTCATACATGTCACCTTTTACGTCTCACTCCAACAGTAATTGCTAGCCATACAATTTACTAGCTCAGGCATTTACATGCAAACTAATAGACAGTAGGAAGCTACTTTAAAGAGTACCTATCATCTCCACACAAACATACAAAAATTTATAGTAGAATAAACTATAAGACTTTTCTCTATATACATGTCATTAGCAAATCAGAGGATTTCCCTCATTCTTACAGGGACGCGAGTTTTAATTTCACTTTGTAAGTCACAGATCCTTATATAGGACTCCTTCTGTGGGAGATACCAACTGTGCAGGGGGAGCTGAGGGCATAGCTGCTTGTACAGGGTTAATCCAAGTCTCTCACTACACATACACTGCAGGCACAGCACACTGAGGACATAGTATGACAGGGTTTACCTGTTACTTCGGTCTCCTCCTACATATCACACAGGCATCTATATTATACTGATGCTATTGTACAAATTATTCCAGGCTCACCATTTCACAGTGGACTCCAACTGAAGAGCAGTTAATTTCATAGAGCTGTCAACATAGTGATCCATTAAACTATCAGGTGCTGACTTGGGCCAACTTCAGTCCTGTCCTAAAGGGACAGCGCTTTTTAAAAAAAAAATGAATTACAGGTGAGATGCTTTGATTTTTCTGGTGAAGCATACTTAAAGAGAACCTGTCACATAGATTATGCCCACCCTCCCCCAGCTGAGGACAGCACAAACTAGTGTCAGACATGCTGTTTCCAGCGCTGTGACCCTTTTTCTGTAAGATGCTGTAGTTTTCGTGTATTCAATGCTCAAATATGCAGTTTTCAGCCAGAAGTGTCATTCGAAGAGTCATTCAGAGTGTCAGTTTTTTTCAAACCGCGCCCACCTGAGGCTATCCCCGCCCACCTCAACTGACAACCCTATTACTTTGAATAGGTAGAAACACGTGAATAACTGGCAGTGGGCGGGGCTATCCTTTGGTGGGCGGAGCTAACACCTGCTCATGAATAAGATTTGAGCGGTGAATGCTGTAAAACTGCTTTATCTTACAGAATAAGGGGCACAGTGCTGGGAACAGCATGTCTGTCACTAGCTTGTACTGCCTCAGCAAGGGGGGCATAATCTATGTGACAGGTTCCCTTTAAGGAAGTGTTTGTATTTTAGTCTCCTGTTACTTATAAGTTTATGGGGGTGACAGGTCCTTTTAAGGGATGTGGCCCATTACCTTTGGGCCCTCTGTGCAACCAACATCGAAAAAAAAGGTATTTCCAAACGAAATTTCGGAGGAAAAAGAAAGAATAAAGCAAGAAAATATCAAGGTTATGTCTACACGGCATAAGTTAAAATGCCATCAGAAAGAATGTAATTTGTATGCTACCCTTTTCCCCCAAAAATTCTTGTTTTAGGGAAACCTTTTAGGGCTTTCTTTGCATCCCTTTTTAAAAGGATTTTTCGGGGTGACGCCATGCAACCCAAATTTTATGCGCGCAGCGTATGACAGGCGACCCCACATTTAACCCCTTTTCAGAAATGCTGACAGAATCTTAAATTATTTTGAAAAAATGTCTCTGAAAATGACATGAACAGGGCACTCAACTACTTGGTCGACCATGGGAGGCTCTCTTTTCCCATTGGCCCGTTTGTCTTGTTAAACGCTGATGGTTATGCGCAGCCAGTTTCAGGGGTTGGGGCAAAACTTCTTATAGCCTCGGCCATCTTATGTAGAGAACAATTCATTTTTTTATCCCCAGACAGTTCCTTGCCAGAGGTGCAATGTTGAACTTCCATTGTAAGGCTGATAGGGGATCCAGGCCACCCCAACGGATAGTAAGCCACGCCCGGGAACGGAATCTAAATACCCCGGGTTTTTACAGAGCCGCCGCAAAGCGGGATGGCTTCTGCGGCGGGGCTACCGGGCGTCCCCCCTGCGTGACTTGCTTGCGGTGGGGGGCCGAGGTGCGCGAGGGACAGAGTCGAGTCCAGAAACGTAGTGTGGGCAGGCAGAAGTCAGGGAGGGAAAGGTTCGGGGGCGAGAACAAGGGAAAGGGCAGGGAGGCGGCAAGGTTCGGGGCCCGGAAAATAGCAAAGGGTTGGTAACGGTAGGGGGGCAATATGATTCAGGAACGCTTTTCCTATGGCTCGGGGGAACATAGATCCAGCGAGGAATGACTGCAGAGCGGATTTATATGGCGGAGGCGTAGGCAGACAACCAATTATTGGGACCACTGTTCCTTTAATTTGGACGCAGTAATCAGCGCTACGCAGCAGGCGCGCTAGGAAGGGCACCGCAGCTGGCGGCAGGAGACTGCGGGCGGGGACAGGGAACGCGGTTCGGGTAAGTTCACCAGCAGAGCGGCAGACCCCGCTAGTCCTGGGCCAGCGGCAGCACGACCCCGGCTGGCGCCGGGAGGGGGACAGGTTGTTACGCCGCGGCCGGGGGCGAGAAGCGGGGGGTTCGCGCTACAGTACCCTTAGGTTCCCCTCTTTTAGGCTGAAGGAACTTAGGAGAGGTCTGATTTCAGATGTGTAGATCTGGTTCCGGGTCCTCTCTTGAGGGCTCGTAAGCCTCTCAATCTACCAGAAAGGAAAGCTTTTCCTGAATGTTTTCATGTAAGATGTCTATTACCTCAAAACATCGGGGACTCTAGGATCGGAGGAGGAGGCAGGCCCCCTTGGGAGAATCGAGTTCAAGAAGAGGGTTTAAGGAGGGAAGGAGTGAAAGGCATTAGGGGATCCGGTAGGCGATGGAGGAAAGGCTGAGCTTATAGGATACCGGATACAAATGTCGAGCACTTGAACGGACCAAGGAACCTGGACCAAATTTTTAATGGGGATAGAGGGTATGTGTTTGGCCGAAAGCCATTTATCTACAGGGGGATTGTGGAGGGAGGGTCTTCTATTTTTCAGCTTGGGACATCATGCGGGGGGATGCCTTGAGTTAACGTTGTGGGTTCACGCCAAATGACCCCGATATCTTGAACCTGGTTGTCCACGGCAGGAATCAGCTGAGGCTGAGGCCAAGGGGAGGAGGGGCGTGGGTGAGTCAAAGACCAAAGGAATGGGGGAACCGAGCCAAGTAGAGTCGGCAGTCCGATGGTTTAGGAGAAATTCGGCCCGCAAGGAAGCTGTCGGACAGTGTCCTGGTGTTCCGGAACAAAGTGCGTACGTTACTCCCCTTAAGATTTGGTCTTACTTCTCTCCACCTGCCATTGGTTTGGGTTGGCTCCGTGCTGAGAAGTAGTTTAATTTTGAAGCGGGAAACACAAGGAACCGCCAAATATTGAGACGACAAATTGGACGCTCGATCGGAGACAATGTGAGATGGTAAGCCATGCAGTGTAAAGATGTGCAGAGAAACAACAATGCCCGCCAATGGGGGAGAGAAGGGAGACAGGCAGCTGGCACACGTGGTGACATCTTCTCGAAAAACCGGTCAGTGACCACCAGAATGACCGCGTTCCCGAGGAGGAGGAGGTCGTGATGAAGTCCATGCTATGTGTGTCCTTGGAACTTCGGAAGGCAGAAGGATTGGGGCAGTGGCCAATTTATGGCGTGGAACTTGTTAGAGCTAAGTGGTTCAGGAGGAGAGGAGAACGAAGTCCTTGAATCTTGGTTGGACAGGAGTCGGCCAATCAATGCGGGAGAATGAGGGCTACAAGGATTTTCGTATTCACGGGGTGGCCTGGAGAAGGAACCCCAATGCCCCAACCAGAATTTCCTCTGAGTGCGGCGACATAACGTTTTGGCCCGGTCGGGACACTACGGGAGCTCACAGGAGCCAATGGACAGTTTTCATTCAGGTGTTTATAGATATGCTGGGGACACGGTTCTCCCGCGTGGTAAGAAAGACGCCAACGGGATTGATGGGCATCCGCCTTGACATTTTTACGGCGACCGGTCGGAAATGGATCTTAATATCAAAACGAGAGAAAAAAGTCGGACCCACCGGGCTGGGCGTGGATTTACGCGTGAGCACGTCTGGCAGGTACTGGGAGTTTTTTATGATCTGTGAGACATCAAAAATCGGATGTCGGGCTCCCTCCAACAGATGTCGCCACTCTCCAAGGACCACATTTTATGGCCAAACAGATCCCGATCTCCAACTGGCATAATTTTGTTCTGCCGAAGGAAGAAGAAGGTTTAGAATAAACATTCGATAGTGACGGTTTTGCTTGGGGCCTTTTTCTGGGTCAGGACAGCCCTGCTCCCACGTAAGAGGGCACACATTTCAACTTCCCTCCCATAAACAAAGGGCTGAAGGGTCTCACTCTGGATCGGGCGGACAAGCTAGGTGCAGAGGGAGAACGCATGCTTGACGGAGGTGGGGGGGAGGGAACACCGCCTCTTCGCCGACGTGAGTCCAACTCTCATTAGGGTTGGCGCGTTCTTCTGGTGAGTGCCAGTGGGGCCCCAAACGTAGAAAGTGGGGGATGAATTGCGTGTAGTATCGATGGACGAATCCCTAGGAACGTTGAATCGCCGGAGTCCGGCTAGGTCTGCGGGCCATGCTCGGATAGCTGGTCGAGTTTCGCTGGGTCCATTAGAAGGCTTGGCTGGAGGATAAGTACACCAGGAAGGAAGGTGGATGGTGAAGCGGATTTTCAGTTAGCGTTACGATGGTTGTCCCCGCCAGATTGCAAGAACCGGGTACTAGTCTCGATGGGTCTGTATGTTGGAATGCGAAAAAAATCTAAAATGTCATCCAGGTACACAATGACGTTGGTGTACAGCAAGTCCGAATAGTCATGCGAACTCTGGAATACGTGGGGCATTGCAAGCCACGAAGGGCATCTGACGATATTCAAAATGCTCCGTCCCGTGGGTTGATGCCGTTCTTCCATATCATCACCCTCTCGAATCCTGATGAAGTGTATAGGTCTCGCCAAGATCTAATTTGGTGGAAGATCTTGGCTCCACGGAGCGAGGACGAAGAGTCAGGAAATCAGGGGTTGTGGGTAGCGAACTTCTCTCTACCTGTGTTCTTGTTTCGTACCTTCTATAATCGTTGCACGGACGGAAGATAACGTTCTTTTTTCTGAACGAAAAGAAGCGCATCGGGGGTGAGGAGGACTTGCGATAAATCCTTTTCGCAAGTTCTCCTGTGTATAGGCGACATAGCCTGGGTTCGGGCACAGAGAGAGGATAGACCTACCGTGGGGGGGGATGGTACGGGGAAGGAGATCTATAGGACAGTCATTCGAACGATGGGGTGGGGGGAAACTTATCAGGCTCCTGCTTCTCCGAGAATACATCTCCAAGATCTGGTACTCGGCTGGCAGACCCTGTAGACACTTGCCGACGCCTGGGGAGGAGAGGTGGACAGTGGAGTGGTGCCACCAAAAAGACGGTTGGGATTCCGTCCCTCCAATCGAAGGAACCTTCGCCAGTCTTCCAGTCAAGTGTAGGGGCGTGGCGTTGCAGCCAGGTGCAGCCCCAAGGATCGCCGAAGAAGCGCGGGGCAGGTGTGGCAAGAGATCATTTCGTGTGTAGGACCCCAACCGGAGCGTCACGGGTCTGGTGAGGAATGGTTGGAGTCGCTGAGGACGTTCCCCAGGACAGAGGAGATGTGCAACGGTTTCTAGAGGGTCAACCGGCAAAACGGGTAACGAGATACAGGGAGGGTGAATAAAGTTCCGGGGAAGGCCGGACGAGTCCAAGGAAGGGCCGAGACCGACGTGACAGGCACAGCTCTATCCGTTTGTTACCTCCACAGGCCAAACATAGTGTCGGAGAGGAGGCTGAGCACCTAGGGATCGTTCCTTCAGCCCCTAGGTGCGGGCGGTCTTCCCGACCGCTTGAGGACGTGCGGACAACTCTGCTGAACAATGGTCCGGGTGGGCGCAGTAGAGGCAAAAGATTATCCACCTGCGACGAGGTTTCCGTTTCGGACTAGACAGGTGTGCCGGTCACTTGAATTGGCTCTTCAGTGGACAACGGCGAGGAGGTTGCGGAGATCTCTGGAATCAGGTCCAGCGAGGGAGGCGGCGGAGGTTGTGGCCAAGTCGCTCCTGACGGTGCTCCTGCTGTCGTTCGAAAACGCACTCTCTGGAGTGGCAGATGGGATGAGTCATTCAACGTACGAAGGGAGATCTTGGCTGCTAGGACTCGTCTTTACTCGCTCGAGTGACCCTTCTTAACGTCGGCTGGCACAGAGAGTCAGGCCACAGAGAGGCAAGCGTTCATTCCAAGAGAGCATCGAGAGGCTAGGGTGCGGAATGAAAGCTTTCCCCTACGGAGGAGTCTTGGCGTAGATTTGAGTAGGCCGTCTCCGCGGAAGATGTCGTGCAGGGTCCTACAAAAAACGCTGCGGAAAAATTCAGGGCGGAAAGGCCTGTAAGTCTGCGGTCACAGGATCACTTCCGGGATCCAACGAGGTGTCGCCAGGCCCAGGGCCTTCCGGGACCGCAGGCCACCACGAACGCCAACTTTGACCTTCAGAGGGAAACTGCCGGACATAGTCCACGTGCATGGAGCACTTGCGTGATGAACCCTTACAGAGCTTCGGTTCCTCTCAAACTTGGACGGTAGTAGGGAGGCGGCGCTTCGGGACCAGGGCCCAGCGGGCATGACCGGAATTGGTTAGAAGGATGCCACGGCGAATGAGGAGTGGCTGCGGTTCCTGGGACGCCAGTGATTTGCGCAACAAGGGTGTGACAGCTTGTCCCAGTTTGCTAGCTTGCTGCGCGAATTCTGCTGGATGCTGGGCGACAATGGTAGTCGAGATCTCGAGGCTTGGCAGAGGCACCTTGGCGGGATCCATGGCTGGATCTAAATGTTAACGATGAAGTAGTGGATCCACTGGACTACCGCAGCTCGTGTAGCTAAGCCACGCGGAAAACGGAAATCTAAGTAGCCCCGGTTTTGTCCCAGAGCCGCCGCAAAGCGGGATGGACTTTGCTGCGGCGTGAGGCTACCAGGTACGTCCCCCCTGAGTGAATTGACTTGCGGTGGCCGTCGGCGCGGTGCAGCGAGGTACAGAGATCCGTAGTCGAGATACGTGTCGTGAGGAGGCAGAATGTCACGGGCAGGCGGCAATGGTTGTGGTCGAAGACACAGGCAGGAAGGTAGGGCAGGCTGGCCGAGGTTCGGAGTCAGGAAGTAGCAAAGTGTCTGGAAACGGTAGGGCTGACAATATGATTAGGAACGCTTTTCCTATGGTCGGGGAAACATAGATCAGGAGGAATGACTGCAGGCGGTCCTTAAATAGGGAGGAGTCCGGCAGACAACCAATTTATTGGGAACTGTCCCTTTAAATTTACGAGAAACAAGTGCGGGCGCGGCGCGCACCGGTAAGGGCACCCGCAGCCTGGCCGGCAGGAGACTCGGGGCGGTGGAAGGTAACGCAGGCCCGGGTAGTACAGAGCGGCAGACCTCACTCGGCTAGTCCGCGGCCATCGGCTGCATCCGACCCCGGTTAGGCTGCTGTGGAGGGGGAACACTGGTGCGCGGGCCCGCGGGAACGAGAAGGGGGGTCGCCGCTACACCAGTGCAGCATGTGATAGAGTGTGAGAGCAATAAACACCAAATTAAACATCTTTTCCCATTCCACTGTGGAATTGCTAACAGTATGAGTCATGTCGCCATGTGGAGAGAGAAATGGAAACTTGGGCACTATTTGTCATTTTCACTCTGGGGTATACTCACTTTTGTTGCCAGTGGTTTAGACATTGATAGCTGTGTGTTGAGTTATTCTGAGGGCACACCAAATTTATACTGTTATACAAGAAGTACACTGTTTATTTTATATGGTATCAAAGTGCCATAACTCCGGTGTTGTCCTATGAAAAAATATAATACAATATTTACAAAAATGTGAGATTCTGTATATATGTATATGAGCTATCTACTGGTAAAGCATAGGAATCTAAAATATTATCAAACAAGACAGATCCACAATAATTTACCAGGGCCACAGGGCATTCATACATGTGAATCTGTTGACATTTATAGCAGCTTACATTCTGTGTACTAAGCAGTAAACTAATCCAGAAAACAATCTACTGACATGCTTTCTGATAACATGACTATATAATCGTAATTGAAATTTATTCAAACCCCCAACTGAACATTGTACATTTTTGTAAATCTTTAAGCAAATAGTATAAATTTTAATACGGATGAAAATATGTTAAAATAAAACAGTGTTATGGTCAAAATCATGTGCGGCATAAGCATAAAAAAAAACTCAAACAATTAAATTTGAAAAACTAAGCAAAATTATTTCAGTAAAATATTTAAAATCTGCAAGAATGAAGCATATGGAAATCAAGTAGGATTTGAGTGGAAATGTAATTAGGCCAAGCCATGGATATCATCAAGTAAAAGTGATGCTTTCGCCTTATTCTTATCTACACAAAACTTTACCCGGCATGAAAAATGCAAAGTTATTTCAAAGATTCTGAAAATATCTTGGATGAGTTTTGATTTCTGCAGAGTAAGCATTCTCCAAGTGTCTCTGGGGAATTGGTAATGATGGTTGGTTTGAATGCTTAATAGAAAAGGGAATTCTCTTGTTAAGTTATATATGTCCATATTAACATGCTTCAAAATGTAAAATGGAATACAAATACCAATGTGTGAATTAATCGGGATCCTGCAGAATCAAATCTCTATCATCACATGGTAACATTTCCCCCTACTGGGCAGAAAGGGAAATATGGATGTAAATAACCCCAGCAAGACGTACCTTGCTTTAATGTTTGTGCACACTCAGCTGAATGAAAAGCAAATATGTGCAGTTAACATTAAAAATTTCAGCACTTGATTAGGAATTCAGGAATTCCCAGAGACAAGTCCCGATTTGATTGTTTTATTATAGATGTATGTATACTTGGAGTGGTGACATGAATCATGAATGATTAATAAATTCCTCCCAGTGTAAATGTACTTCTGACATAATGTTTGCCGTTATTACCTAGAAAAAGCCTCAGAATTGTAATTTTTCCAAAGGCATCGGAAGAGAGGTTGTACAGAGAACACCTAAGTAAATAAATAGAGATTAAACTTGATGGGTAGCCGAGCAAACACAAAATAGTTATACAGGATATGAGGTGTTAAAGGGGTTATCAGTTTTTAAGTAAAGCTTGATTTAGGAAATTAAAAAAAAAAAAAATGTTTAGCAAAAAAAATAAATAAAGAAAATGTGAAGTTTTGCGATTTTCTTTTGAAATTTTTGGCGCCCGGTGCCTTTTTTTTTGGGCATAAAAGTAGTGTAGAATGCACCGGAATTAGAACCTCTATGGGGTATAAATCAGGCGCTTTAGCGCAAAAAATGACAATTCTGGACAGAAAACCATTTTGAAGTGGTTTACCTGTTCCAGCAGTAATGCGCCTGAATTTTCCGTACTAAAGCTATAAATGTGTAGCTTCGTACGGTTGTAATGCGACACATCTCCTGCATGCCCCCCAATCTCAGGCGCATTACAAAGTGCCACGGGAGCTCTGTAATGCGCCTGATATTGGAGTGCGCCTGATTAAAATGCATACTCGCTAATACTCCTGGAGCGTCCGGGAGGCTCCTGCAAATAGGGGATACCTCTTGCACTCCCGGAATAGGTGGCTGACCTCCTGCAGTCAATTGGCTATGGGAGGTATTTTAAATTCAAGTGACATCAGGTAGCGTCATGACTGAGAAGCTGCCTGATGCCACTGAGTGCTGGTAGGGGGAAGGAGAAGGGAGGCTGGCAACGGGTCGAGGTGTAAAAAATAAAATTTAAACAATAATCTCCCCACAGTCTCTGTCACCACATGTGGGCTCATTCTCCAAGAGACGGGTGGCGGAGACTGTGGGGGGAGCAGCTCAGGAAAGGGGCTGTGACTTCTCTAACACGTTGATGGCAGTATGTGCAGAGAGCGGAGTGGTGGTGAGACGCATCGTACTCCAGCTTCCCCGCCACCACGCCGCTCCGCTCCTCTGACAGTAGGCGAGGCCTGGTCTGTCACTTCAGCATCCCGAATACATTGTTAAGCTCTGCCCATCTCCCAAAGCTCCAAACCTTTCCTCAGAAGTACCCGGAATGTTCTGCTGACAGCAGGGAGCTCTGCAAGAAGACAGGTGAGTATATGTGCTTGGGGAGAGGGCTAGAGAGAGAGAGGGGGGGTGAGAGTGGGGAGAGAGGGGCATTAGAGTGGGGGGCAGTGTGGGAGCGGGATTAGAGTGTGGGAATGTGGAAGAGGTATTACAGTAGGAGGGAGTGTAGGAGGGGTGTTAGAATGGGGGGAGCATGGGAGGGGTATTGTGGTGCGGGGAGTGTGAGAGGGGTATTAGAGTGGGGGGAGTGTTGGAGAGGGATTACAGTGGGGGGAGTGTGGGAGAGGGATTACAGCGGGGGAGTGTGGGAGGAGGATTAGAGTGGGGGAGAGAGTGGAGGAGGGGAGATTAGGGTAGGGCAGTGATTAGAGTGAGAGAGGGGAGTTAGTGTAGGGGAGAGAGGATTAGAGTGTGGGAGGGGTATTAGAGTGGGGGGCAGTGTGGTATGAGGATTAGAGTGGGAGAGTGGGATGGGGATCAGAGTGAGAGGGCGAGGGTGGGATGGGGATTAGAGTGGGGGGGGGGTGGTATGGGGAATTAGAGTGGGGGTGTGTGGGATGGTGATTAGAGTGGGGAGAGGGTGGTATGGGGAATTAGAGTGGGGGAGTGTGGGAGGGTGATTAGAGTGGCAGGGAGTGTGGTATGGGGATTAGAGTGGAGGAGTGTAGTATGGGAATTAGAGTGAGGTGAGTGTGGTAGGAAGATTAGTGTGGAGGGAGTGTGGGAGGCGGATTAAAGTGGGAGGGAGAGTGTGAGATGGGGATTAGAGTGGGGGAAAGTATGGGAGTGGGATTAAAGTGGGGAGAGTGTGGGATGGGGATTAGAGTGAGGGAAGATAAGAGTGTAGGAGGGCTGTAAAAGTGAGGGAAGGGGTTTAAAGTGGGTTAAGATTGAGGGAGGAGGTTTTAGTGGGGTTAGGCGGGTTAGCGTGGGGTGGAGGAGGGGTGATTGAGAGAGGGGTTAAAGTGTGGTGGGGAGGTTTTGTTTTAGAGTGGGAGGTGAGAGGGTGTCAGAGTGGTGATAGCATAATGGGCACAGAGTTTTCCTATCTTAGAAAAGCTGGGTGATGCCCATAGGCAAGACCCAGCTTTTCTAAGATAAGAAAACTGAGTGTTACCTGTAGAGGATGGGATATCACCCAACTTTAATGAGCACTGGATAGACTATCAAGCACCAAGAAAAGCTGGGTGATTCCCTAATCCCCATAAAGGGCATCCAGCTTTCCTATGACAGGGAAACTGGTTTACACGAGTGGTGAGTTACAGAATCACATAACTTTCCTGCCTGCGGGATAGACTATCCAGTGTTCAGGAAAGCTGGGTGATGTTCATCCTCCACGCAGCTTTCCTGGATGCTGGATAAGGTATCCAGCTTATGTATGTGTATTTGTGTAATGTTTCAGTTTATTAACAGGTTCCCATTTGGACTACTGCGGATTCGGTGGACTACAGCCGATCAATCCTGGATCTACTTACTTAATAAAATGGTTAAAGATTGCTGGTGTTGGGGAGCATTTACTTACATAAAAGTTTTTTTTGTGCGACTTTTCTTGTTGCTCATAGCAACCAATCAGAGTACCCCTTTCATTTTTTCAGAGCTCTATATGAAATAAAAGAGGAACGCTGATTGGTTTCTATGGGCAACAAGAAAAGTTTTAGACAAGACATTTTTCGGAATGCCCCCTTTTTGTTCCATTTTTCCCCATTTATTTTGGGGAAGTAGTGGAGGTTTGCTGACAGGCCTCTTCATTACTATTGCTTGAGCTTGGTGTCAGTCAACGGTGGTTTTTGTCACCTTTAGGATAACACTAACACCCTGTCAATATTACCCCAGTACCCAATGCTTGGTAACCGTCAGAAGCAGACCTAATGTGATTGTCCGCTTCTGGGTTGACATCGGACTGTTTTTTTAGAGTGGGAAGGGACCAGTATCCATGGAACTTCCTATTCAAATAGTATCAGGCTGCAGCTGTCAGTTTTACCTTGGCTGGTTATGGAAAATAGGGGGGACCCCACATAATTTTTTTCCTGAAAATTGTTTCTTTACTAGGAATCTAAAAATGGGCAACCACTATAATGATTACAGGAGTTGCCCATTTTTGGATTTTCAATAAATTATGACATGGGGTCCTCCCAGTTTCCTTAACCAACAAAGTTAAAACCAACAGCTGTAGACGGATACTATCAGGATGAAAAGATCTATGGATTTTGGACCCTTCCAATCCGAAAAATATCAATCCACAACTGCCTCAGAAGCGGAACATCCCCTTGGAGGGTCTGCTTTTGATGGTTACCCAGCTCTTACCAATATCCCTGGTGTGTTGGGTACTGGGGTAATAGTGACAGGGGGTTAGTTTCAGCCTTGAGATGACTAAAACCACTGCTAACTGACACCAAGCCCAAACGATAGTAATGGAGAGGCGTCTGTCAGATACCGCCATTACTAGTACTGGAAATAAATGGGGATAAAAAATTAACACAAAACGCACACAAAAACCTTTGATATGAATAAACACTCCCGACTACAGCCGTCTTTAAAGGGGTTTTATCGTTACAAAGATCATGTCTCAGATTATGGGGACAGTAAAAATAAGCACTTTTGTAATTGGGTTGCATTACCTCAGTCACTTGGTTTAGCAGATATCAGCTTCTCTGTAAATCTGTATTCTGTTTCTGCTGTTGCTCTGTTGCTGGTCGGAACGCCCCCTGGTCGATTCTCTAGACACACCCCCTGCACTGTGATTGGCGGGCTGACATTTCATTCAGCCTGTTGGGATACGCCCCTAGACAGGAAACGCCCCAGTCACGCCCCCTGCACTGTGATTGGCTGCCTGCACACTCTGTGTTTACACCCCTCTGAGCTGTTAAAATTGATAGTGAAACCAAGGTCTGCTGGCTCTATGTACATCTCCCAGCTCTATGGTGATGATCTGGGCAATGACTGGCTGTTTAAAGGGCTTTTGCCAAGAGGTTGTTTCACCTCCTCAGAGGTCCAGTCCTTAAGCTGCTACTTTGAAAAGAGGGCGTTCTGTTCCTCAGGGCTAATGCAAGCCCCGCCTCCTTATGACATCATCATTTGTGGTGTATAACATAAGGATTCAACACTGTGTCTGCATAAGCTGCTTGTATAGTGCAGTGCTTAGCTGATCCACTCTGCAAGATAAAGGTTAGGAGTTCAAGTCCCATCAGTATTTTTTTTTCTTTTATAAATTGTACACATATGTAAAGATATGAAAATATATGTGTAGACATCTATAATTTACACACACATATACACACACAAAGCTCCCCTATATAGTGTCCCATTGTCACAGTAGTCACACCAAGCACTTCCAACATATGTGATACAATGCATATATTCTAGGGGATGAGACATGATATAGGGGAGCTATGTATGAGTATATATATCATTATAGAGATTGACATATATATTTTAGGTCTCTCTACATATGTGTAGAATTTAGGGGGGGAAAAATATACTCTGTGAGGGGCTAGAACTCCAAACCCCTTCGTTGTAAAAGCAATACTCTATCACTGCTCTACCGTTGCACAAACAGCCCAAGTTAGTTACAAGCTGAGCAGGGCCTTCTCTCAAAGCTGATTTGCTTCTCCACCCATTGTTTTCACTCACATGTCACTGACAACAAGCAGAGATCTTTACTTGAAGCTGGCATTTTTCCTTGTAGTTGAGTAAAGGTCTCTGCCTGTTGTCAGTACAATTTGGGTGAACACCACTAGAAGTTAAAGCTGCTGGCTTTCACCATAATTTGTGTGTAAACTAAGACATATGACAGGTGCTTGCTGGTGTTTGGAGCCTCAAGGCTGCAGAAATAAGAAGCATGCAGGAGGCTACAGAGCTGTTATATCCAGACAACCTTCTGCATCCCCTGCTTCATACAAAATGATGATGTCACAGTTCTTCACTGAGGGGAGACACGCCTCCTGGGAGGAGAGACACGCCTGCTGAGAGGAGAGACACGCCCCTGGATTTCAAACTCAATCTGAGAAAATTAGCTGAACTGCCCAAACAGCTCAAATGATAACACCCCTTTAACCATTTTATTATAGAAATCAATCCAACACTGGTCCAACATAGTGCATGAGTCCGACATAGTCCAAAGGGGAAATCTAAATAAAACATAAAAACGTGACAGTACTAAACTCCATCCCCTGCACCCCCTGAAGATAATGCCTGCGGCTGATCTTCTGGGGGTGCAGAGTACAGAGCTCAAGCTGCACAATATGATTCTGGGGGGTACACACACAGCTGCTGCACAAAGTCCACGAGGATAATACTATGCCCCGCCAAGGCGAGTGTAAAGTGTGGTTTGTACTCCTCTCTCCTGCCCCTCCCCACCGTTGCGTTATGCATCCTAATGCCAACACAAAATACAAATTCCACCTACCACCCCATAGCCCCCTCACCTACACCTATTACCTCATAATCTTCCCATAACCTCCACCTATCACTCCATGTGGAGTTTGTACATAGGTGGGCACAGGAAGGGAAGTGCTGGAAAAAGTGAAATTCTAAGATGTTTGTGTGGTAAATTCTTCAGGGACGAGTCCTGGCCTCGAGAAACCATCATGGCGGTCCGGACAGAATGGAGATGAAAATGGAAGGAGAACACATCTCTAGATGTAACTGCACTTTAGTCGCTTAAACATCTGCAGACCCTGTGTACACTGGTATCTACCACTATATAATGTATATATATATATATATATATATATACATTATATATATATATATATATATATTATATATATTATCATTTTATGGTGGAAAATATTGCTAGTAGGGTAAGGGATTAGGCACAGGCTCAGCTTAACGGTAGATCCCAGCTCTCCGAAAGGCTATATAGGCTATCCAACGTACAGAAAAGCTGGGTGACACCAAAACCCTCAATCAGATTTCTTCCAGAGCCGTTGCATAGTTAGATGTAGTGGGTGTGACCTTTTTAACCCCTTCCTGCTGGACGGTCATAATAATGTGGTTCTAACTTTTTTTCCATCTTTGCCTTCTGAAAGCCATAACTTTTTTATTTTTCCACCTACATAGACACATATGGGGCTTTTATTTTGCGGGACAAGATGTACTTTCTAATGATGTTATTCATATTACCATAGAATATACTTGGGAACAGCCCCAAAAATTCTAAGTGGCGTAAAATGTGAAAGAAAACGTACTTACACCATGTTTGCGGGAGTTTCTTTTTTTAATGGAGTTCATTTTTCAGTGAAAGTGATGTGTTATCTGTGTGTTATCTGTATTCTACAGTTTGATACGCATCCACCAATACCAAACAAGTAGGGATTCCGTTATATTTTGGTAACGTAAAAAAAATTCCAAACATTTTCTATGTTTGAAATTTTGGCCAGAGCGCCATTTTGTGCGACCAATAACTTTTTTGTACTAACATCTACGGACGTCAGTCAGGGTGCATTTTTTGCGGACTGGAGTGTACTTTTTATTGCTAGCAGTTTGGAATGCATGCGACTTTTTGACCACTTTTATTCCAATTTTTATGGGACATGAAATGACCAAAAAAACCTTTACGGTGTTCAGCGTATGGGATAAATGATGTTATATTTTTATAGATCGGACTTTTTTCAGACGTGGCGATACCAAATATGTGTAACTTTTTTATTATTTTATTTTTTTATTTGTAAAATGGTGAACTTTTAATACTTTTTCATTGTTTTTACACTTTAAAACTTTTTTTTTTTTTTTAAACTTTAACTTTGAGTCCCTCTAGGGCGCTTCACCACTAGGGGGCGTGATCGTTAATATAGCCTAATGCATTGCATAGACCAGTGTTCCCCAACTCCAGTCCTCAAGGCACACCAACAGGTCATGTTTTCAGGATCTCCCACAGAATGCACTGACAATAATGATATCACCTGTGCAGAATGCACTGACAATAATGACTTCACCTGTGCAATGCTAAGGAAAGCCAGAAAACATGACCTGTTGTTGTGCCTTGAGGACTAGAGTTGGGAACCTCTGGCATAGACAATGCATTAGGGTGTACCAAGATGGCGATTTCCCCACTTCCTGCCTGGGGCCGGAAGTGGGGAAATTCAAAACATGGCAGCGATGGAAGCCAGAAAAGGGTGAAAAACCCTTTAACACATGTCTCCCTTAATATTCCAGGGCCCCAACTGCTTAGAGGAAGACAATCTCACTTGGAGCTGACTTGAGCAGTAACCATCAGATGTCCTACTAAACCCTGCTTGTGCAAAGATTACTTTAAAGTGACCCTATACTTAAAACATATAGATAGAGGTTGGGCCCTAAAAAGTGCCTCTGATGGGCTCAGTCCGAACTTCAGACTAACACTGGTCCCATGTGCAGGGTCTGTTAAAGTGGTTGTCAGTTTATGGCAAAATTAAATAATCAGCTATTCCAGACCAATAAAATTAACCTCTTCACACTGCATGATCATAATAATATTGCTCTGAGTTTTTTTCCTCCTCGCTTTCCAAGAGCGATAACTTTTTTTATTTTTCCATCTACATAGACATATGGGGGCTTTTATTTTGTGGTACAAGCTGTACTTTCTAATGGTGTCTTTCACTGTATCATATAATATACTGGGAAACCGAAATAGGGCGAAATGTGAAACAAATGTACTTGCGCCACATTTGCAGGTGTTTTGTTTTACCGCATTCACTCTTTGGCATAAATGATGTGTTATTTGTATTCTGCAGGCTGGTACAATTCTGGCAATACCAAATGCGTATGTTTTTTGTAATGTTATAGTACCATAAAAAAAAATCCAAACATTTTCTATATTTTACATTTTCGCCGCAGTGCCATTTTCTGTGACAAATAACTTTTCTGCTGAATTGTACTTTTTATTGGTACTATTTTGGGATAGATAGGAATTTTTTTGATCAGTTTTATTCCAAATTTTAGGGGACGTGAAATTAACAAAAAAATTACCTACATTTTTTTTCTTCAGCGTACTGGAAAAATTATATAATATTTAAATACATCGGACCTTTACAGATGTGGCAATGTCATTTATGTCTAACTTTTTTATATTTTTTTTATTTGTAAAACTACAAAAGGGTTGGGATTTCAACTTTTAATATTTTTTTTATATTTTTAAACATTATTTATTTATTTTTACTTGTACATTGAGACCCCCTAGGGTACCTGACCACTAGTGTTGAGCAAACAGTAAAGAGTTCTAGTTCTATTAAAACCTCGAACTTTTGTGAGTTCAGTTCGCAGTTCTATTCAAACTCGAACTTCGAACCCCATTAAAGTCTATGGAAGGTCTATGTTCTGGTTAATTTTTACACCTATACAGGTGAGGATAACATAAAACTGAAGGATAACATTAAACTGGATATGTGGAACTACTTAGTGAAGAAAATTTTACTTTAAGAGTGAGAGGCTAAAATACTTCATTCCTTTCAATGGCTAACTTAGAAGATGAGGACAGCTTGCAAACAGGGGCGTAGCTATAGGAGGTGCAGTGGTAGCAGCTGCTAAGGGACCCTGCATCCCGAGGGGGGCCCAAAAACCCCTTTGACACATAGGAGATTTGGAGCCGGTGTGTTATACAATTACTGAACCCCCAAAACTGCAAAAATGGAACTTTTGGGCACTGAGTATGATTTAACAAATCTAAGCACTCTGTATAATATTTATCCATGTAAATGAGAGTTAGACATTATGGGAGTCTGCAAATTTCCCCAAATAACAGCGTCTGGGTGTGTGAAAGATACCAAACTCCCTAACTATTGCTACCTATGGAGAGGAAAATGCTATCTAACTAACTAATAGCAGTCTGTACAGTACAGAGAGTGAGCTGCAAATGGCGTTCACAAGGCAATACAGTGAAATACATATAACACGGTCATGTGATTTTAGCAGCCAATGAGAGCCCTACACCTCAGTGATGATGTTTTTGACACTTCTCTGTGCTCTGCACTGATAGGATGGCTGCCAAAAGTGCAGAAAGGTGTTTGGATGGCCGCCAAAAGTGCAGAAAGCCGCAGAAAACTAAATTGAAAATGGAGTGTCGAACTAGAACTTTACTCGAACGAACAGTAAAATGTTTGGTTCCGTTCGAGTATAAAAAATTCGAGAAGTTCTACTAGAACTTAACTTTTCTAGAACAGTTTGATCAACACTACTGACCATCATTTGTACACCTTTCTGCATTGAATAAACCATGCAGAAGGGTGAACAAAGATGGCTGGAAGTGGTAAAACAGGAAACATGGTAGTGATGGAAGACTTCACAAGGCTTCCAGCCTCCATGTTAACTGATCTGCACTCCACAATCTCGCCGCAGAGGCTTAAGAGGTAACACCAGCCTTCTATGTAGCGGGATTATGGAGCAATCCCGCTACATAGACCCTTACTGACCCAAAAACGTACTCATATGGAAAATGTTGGTAAGGGGTTTAAAAAAAAACTACACTCCCCTTCCTCCGCTTCTCTGCTTCCAGCGCTGGGTTTCTTAGGTAGTGCTCTTCCGAACAGGATTTCACTGCTGCTGATTTGATGCAGCAGCCATGTACCTCACCATTCGGTGAGGTTTGTCATGGTCTGCAGTAGTGGATCCACTGGACCACCGCAAGCAATGGTGTAAGCCACACCAGGGAGCGGAATCTAAGTAGGACACGGTTTTCACCAGAGCCCGCCGCAAAGCGGGATGGACTTGCTGCGGCGGGAGTCTACCAGGTCACTACCCCTGACGTGACTTGCTTGCGGAGGCAGCCGAGGTGTAGCGTGGTACAGAATCGTCAGGCAGGCTCGTAGTCGGGGACAGGCAGAAGGTCAGGGCAGGCGGCTATGGTTCGAGGTCGTGGACAGGCAGAAGGTCAGGGCAGGCGGCAAGATTCGTGGTCGAAGGACGGAGACAAATGGTTCGGTACACGGTAATCAGAACAAGGCTTAGGAACGCTTTCTCAATAGGCTAATGGCACTAAAGATCCGGCAAGGTCACTAGGAAAAGGCTGGCTTAAATAGGGGTAGTGACCGGCAATAACCAATTACCGGTGCACTGGCCCTTTAAATTTAACACTGCCGGCGCGCGTGTGTCCCGAGGGTCGCAGAGGCGTCCGTGACAAGGTTCACTTCCAAAGGATGGTGTGAAGGAAGTTGCTTGTACCCATTGCAGCTAATCAGCTACCGAAGTGGTGACATCCCATTCTGAAAGGCATGACCAGAGAGACCCAGCGCTGGAAAAGAGAAGAGGAGGAAAGTTAGTGTAGGGTTTTTTTTTATTCTATTTGGCTGCAGAAGAAGATTATTATTTATTTTTGCCATGAACTAGATAACCCCATTAGGTTACAACTATTTTTGTATATTTGTCTCTATTATAGTCTATTTACTTGAATTGTATTTCATGTAATTACTTTTTGAGACAAACTGCATGACTCAATTTTTCATCAGGCATCATAATTATACTGGTATGCATTTTCAGAATAAAAACAGATCACTATTTGTTGACATTTGCAATCTGGTAACCATGAATAAAATAATGATTGAAACATTTGCTGGAGAACATGTAAGGTAACAGTGACCTTCTTATTGTGCTGGTGAAAAGCTGCTATAAATGTACAATGTTCTGTGGTTGATACATTTTCGGGAATGAATACATCAGAAAAGTGAATGCTGAATAACCGCTCTACTGTAGATATCTGCCTTCCTTTACATCATCTATTGAGTTCAGAAAACCATTGTCATTTTATGAATGCAATCAAACACAGGTCACCAGTAATGGAATCTTTCTCATCCAAACAAAATACATCCACTGAAGATAAGCTTGAAGCAGAACTTGAGCCAAAAGATATATGTAGAAATTTCACATGGATTCCAGTTCTGGCTACCCAAAAAAGAAAAGTCCAAAAAAACTCCCCATAGCTCAACTTTCTGGAACCCAGTGAATGTGATGTGGTTGAAGAGTAATGGGATACTAGAGTTAACAAAATAAATGCCAGGATTCCTGTGGCTTTTTATATAGGTCTACACTTAAGATTGGATTGTAGTTAGAGAAAAATAATTATTTGCTCAGAGGTTTCCACCACTTTCATATCACCTCCCAGAACCTTAAAGAGCACCTATCACCATCAGACAAAAAATTATAATAGATGAAATTATAAGACTTTTCTCCAATTCATGTCATTAGCAAATCAGATGATTTACCTCAGTATTACTAAGATGAATGTTTTACTTATATTTTAACAGAGGGAGGTCACACTCTAGTAAGATTTCTTCCTTGGGAGATACCAACTGTGCCGGGGAAGTTGAGGACATAGATGCTTCTATAGGATTAATATGAGTGTCTCAGTCCATACACTGCAGCCAGGGCTGGACTGCAATTTAAAAAACAGCCCTGGCTCAAGACTTCCACCAACTCACATACAATATCCACCTCCAAATTTTGCCTTTGTCACGCACCTCATTTTTGCTGATTGGGGTTGTTCACTTTCCCCTTTCTTCTCCATTCGGTTAACAACTTCTACCGGCCACAACTTGCCTCTGCAGAATTTACCACACAAACATCTTAAACTTCTAAGTTTTCTAGCATCCCTTTTCCTATTCCTACCTTTGTACAAACTCCACATCCATAGCACCCCAAATGGTAACAATAACCTCCTTGTGCTCCAAACAGTAAAAGTCCTCAAGGCTATGGGGCTCCCATTTATGCACTTAGGGTGGACATGTATGACCAAGACTGCGCCAAAAGTCTGGCGTCTTTTCAGCCCGAAAACTAGCGCATCCCCGTTCGCCCACACGCCAATATCAGGCGCAATACAGAGTGCCTGCAGCAGTTTGTAATGCACCTGATTTCGGGGGCATGCGGGAGGTGCGCACTAGAACCATATGAAGCTATAGGTTTATACCTTCAGTATGGCAATTCCAGGTGCATTACTGCTGGAACAGGTATACCCCTTTCAAAGTGCAGTAGAGAGGGTTGATAAATCAGGCGCATTCTACACTATTCTTATGCGCAGAAAAATTGTCACCTAAGCGCCATAAATCATACATGTCGCTCTTAGTTTTAACCTTGTCTTGTGTCAACTTAAAGTAGGTATGTACACCCCCAAATAGGCAAATATGTAGACCCCAATTGGAGAGGTAGGCATATCCCCTACTTACGTTGGTAGGGTGGAATATAAACCCCCTCATTAAGTAAAAACGTAGGTACATAGACCCCCCCTAGTAGGTAGGTATGTACTGTATATATACCACTAGTAGGTAGCTAGGTATATGGCCCACTCAGTAAGCAGGCAAGTATATATGCCGCCCAGTAAGTAGGATGGTACAACTACTTTATTAAGTAGGTAGGTATTTTAGCCCCACACAATGTAGAGAAGTTTAAAGCCCCCCCCCTTAAATGGGTAGGTATTCAGGACCCCCAAAGAGGGAACGTAGGTATATAGACCATCCATCAAGTAGGTAAGCAATTAGGTAGGAACATAAGCCCCTATTAAGTAGATAGGTAGTTATAAAGGTCCTCCAGTATGTAGGTAGGTATATACAGTAGGTACCCCAGTAGGTAGATAGGTATGTAGCTCCCCAGTGATTACATAGACCTCTCATTAAGAAGGTGCATAGGACCCCAGTAGGTAGGTATATAGCCCACTGCAGTAGGTAGGAAGATAAATAATGCTACCAAGTAGGTAGGTATATAGGTCCTCTCAGTAAGTAGATATAAAGGGCCCCCCAGAAGGTAGACTGGTATATAGGGCCACCCAGTCGGTAGATATATAGGGTTTCCCAGTAGGTGGATATATAGGGCCCCCTAGGTAAATAGGTAGATATATAAGGGCCCCTGTAGGTAAGTAAGTTTATAGGGCCCCCAGGTAGGTAAGTTATGAAGGAGACTTGATGTCATCCCTTTAGTTCATTCCTTGTCCATTACCTTTGTTACTTAAAAAGCCCGTTTATCTTGTGTTATTCTGACTAGAGATGGGCAAAGTTCTCAAAGATTCGATTCGGTGACATCGGCGAATTTCCCGACAAAATTTGTTTCGGTCCAAATTACTTTGGGATGAATTGCGTTAAAAAACAGCTATTGTCAGGCTGCACAGAGCCTGCAGGGTGCTGTAGAACGTTGTGCCATGCTTAAATATGCAGAGGGAGCTTGGTTTGGTCTTCATACAATGTTGTGTTTTAGTATGACTCACAGATGACTGCCGCCGCTCTTAGAATCGCTTCACTATAAAATTCCCTGGGCACTTAAGAGGGCAAAACTGACCAAAACACTCAAGCAGGAATGTAGCCTGATAAAGTCCTGGCAGCGAAAGCTGAAAAACAAAAAACAAGCTGAGGGCTCAGGTGGCAAAATCAGTGACAGAGTGTGGGGGTGACGGCAGCAGCCACAGCAGCATGAGGTCAGACAGTGGCACAATGACATTCTGGAGGTGGCAAAAACAGGAGTAGGCCACAGAGTGGCACAATGACACAGTGTGGAGGTCACGGCAGCAGCCACAGCAGCAGCATAAGGGTCAGACAGTGGCACCATGACATTCTGGAGGTGGCAAAACAGTAGTAAGCCACAGAGTGGCACAATGACAGAGAGTGGAGGTCACAGCAGCAGCAGCATGAGGTCAGAGAGTGGCGCAATGAAATTCTGGAGGTGGCAAAAACAGGAGTAGGCCACATAGTGGCACAATGACTCAGTGTGGAGGTCACAGCAGCAGCCACAGCAGCAGCATGAGGACAGGCAGTGGCACAATGACATTCTGGAGGTGGCAAAACAGTAGTAGGCCACAGAGTGGCACAATGACAGAGAGTGGAGGTCACGGCAGCAGCAGCATGAGGTCAGAGAGTGGCACAATGACACAGTGTGGAGGGCACGGCAGCAGCCACAGCAGCAGCATGAGGTCAGACAGTGGCACAATGACATTCTGGAGGTGGCAAAACAGTAGTAGGCCACAGAGTGGCACAATGACAGAGAGTGGAGGTGACGGCAGCAGCAGCATGAGGTCAGACAGTGGCACAATAACAGAGTGTGAGGTCAGGCAGCAGCCACAGCGCAGCATGAGGTCAGACAGTGGACAATGAAAGTGTAGGCACGGCAACACCAGCAGCAGCATGAGGTCAGACAGTGGCACAATGACAGAGTGTGGAGGTCATTGCAGCAGACACAGCATCAGCATGAGGTTATGCAGTGTCAAATTGACATTCTGGAGGTGGCAAAACAGTAGTAGGCCACAGAGTGGCACAATGACAGAGAGTGGAGGTGACGTCGGCAGCAGCAGCATGAGGTCAGACAGTGGCACAATAACAGAGTGTGGAGGTCACGGCAGCAGCCACAGCAGCAGCATGAGGTCAGACAGTGGCACAATGACAGAGTGTGTAGGTCACGGAAACAGCCACAGCAGCAGCATGAGGTCAGACAGTGGCACAATGACAGAGTGTGTAGGTCACGGCTTCATCCACAGCAGCAGCATGAGGTCAGAGAGTGGCACAATGACACAGTGTGGAGGGCACGGCACCAGCAACAGCCAGCAGCATGAGGTCATAGAGTGGCACAATGACAGAGTGTGGAGGTGGGTGGCAATACCAGTCCCTGGTAAAGATGGTTGGTGGCAGATGGAGAAACTGTCAGCAGATGTGTGGCATCAGACGGGTGGCGGCATCAGAATAGTGGCTGAGGCAGGTAGTTTGAACCCAGGCTCATTTCTCACAGTTTGGGTGAGGCGTCATGGCTGATGTAGTCTGACGCCTAAGGCATTGGTGTGCGGAAATCCTGGACGATCCATGCCTGATTCATCTTGACAAAGGTCAGTCGTTCCACATTTCCCGTGGACAAGCGGGTTCTCCTTGGTTGTAACGATGGCCCCCGCCGCACTGAACACCCGCTCTGATGCTACACTACTGGCCGGGCAGGACAGCGTCTCCACTGCAAACTCGGCAAGTTGCGGCCACACATCCAGTTTGGCTGCCCAGTAGTCCAGCGGATCTTCTAACTGGGGTGGCAGAGTGCTGTCCAAGTAGGCCACCACCTGTTGGTTCAGGGTCTGCTCCAGGTCCTGCTGCTGCTGCTGCTGGCGACTGCCCTCCTCACTAGGCGGGTGAAGGAAGCTGCTCATCAGTGACTCCTGACTTAGGTTGCTGCTGATGGAGCTGGTACTGCTCCTTTCCCCCCACCTTCACCCAGCAGCCACGGCAGTAGTACGTGAGTGCTGAAGAACCCCCCGGTCAGACCTGTCAGAGGAGGGACGATGCCGTTTATAGGCAGCGGCCAACTGACTACCGAGGATTTCCCTATAGTATTTGAGTTTGTCCTCCCTCTCAGCAGCTGGGAAAAAGGCTCCCATTTTGGACCGGTAGCGAGGGTCTAATAAGGTGGAGAGCCAGAAGTCATCCCTCTGCCGGATGGTGACTACTCGGCTGTCACTAGCCAGGCAAATCAGCATGCTGCGGGCCATCTGCACAAGTGACTCCTAGGGGCTCCCTGCTTCCAACTCCACTGTATACTGCCACGGTCATCTGCCTCATCTTCCTCATTTCCATCTACCTCCTCCAGCTGCTCCTGCTCCTCCTCTCTTGTCACCTGGGTAGAAAATCCACTCATTTCACCAGACAATGCTTATGCTCCAATGTCCTCCTCCTTCTCCAGTTCAGTCCCCACCGGACTCATGTGGCTGCGAGATGTAGTCGCCACATCTCCAGTCCCCTGCCCAGACAGATTTTTCAGCATCTGTTCCAGAACATGAAGCAGTGGAATGACGTTATTCATCCTGTAGTCCTGGCGACTGACAAATAACGTCGCCTCCTCGAATGGCTTCAACAAACGGAAGGTGTCACGCATGAGCTGCCACTGGCTGACATCAAGGTTACACAGGGGAGTACTCCTGACCGCCTGGATCATCAAAAAATCGTTAATGGCCTTTCTCTGTTCATACAGTCGGTCCAACATGTGCAGGCTGGATTTCAAACGGTCGGAAACATCGCATATCAGAGTGTGTTGGGGGAGGCCGTTCTGCCGCTGCAACTTGAGGAGGGTGTTCCTGGCTTTGTAGGAATGGATGAAGTGCATGCACAGTTTCCTGGCCATTTTCAGAATCTTCTGAAGATCGGTGGAAGACTTCAGGAACCTTTTCTCAACCAGATTGAACACATGCGCCATGCAGGGCACATGGACCATCCCTCCTCGGTGCAGCGCGGACACCATGTTACTCCCATTGTCCGTCATTATGGTTCCGATATGCAGTTGGCGTGGAGAAAGCCACACATCGATTTCTTGCTGCATGACGCGGAGCAGTTCCTCCCCTGTGTGACTTTGTTTGCCGAGGCAAGCCAGGTGTAGAACTGCGTGACACCGCTGTGCCCTACACACGTGGTATGATGGAGCAGTACTTGTGGAGGCTGAGATGATGGTGGTGGTGGAGGAGGAGGAGGCGGACATTGGCGCAGGAGCCGCAGTTTGACAACGTGGAGGAGAAAGCGGCGTCTCCTGTCCAAGTTGTTGGTGTGCCTGGGCAGCAAGCACATTCACCCAGTGCGCCGCAAAGGACATGTTCTGGCCCTGACCATAGTTACAGCTCCAGACGTCCGCGCTGTCATGCACCTTGGAACAAACCGATAAGCTCAAGGACTGTCCCACCTTCTGTTCTACATATTTATGAAGTGCTGGTACTGCCTTTTTGGAAAAGAAATTACGGCTTGGAACTCTCCATCTCGGCTCGGCACAAGCCATTAGTTCTCTGAACGGTGCAGAGTCCACCATTTGGAAAGGGAGGGACTGCAGTACCAACAACTTGGACAGGAGCACGGTCAGCTTCTGCACCTTAGGATGGTTGGACGCATACTGTTGTCTCTTTGCAATCGCCTCGCTGAACGACTGCTGGCGCCATGAGTAGCGAGGAGCAGGAGCATCTGGACCGGGAGATGATGGCAAAGAGAAACAGCTCCCTTCTGCAGAGGTGGTGGAGCCTTGACTGGCTGCAATGGCATGCGTGCCACTGGGCGCTGCTGTTGCTGCTGTTGCTGCGGCGGCAGCATGGACCACCACATCTAAGCCATCTGAGCTGCATGTATTGCCGCAGGGCCGTGGTGCCAACGTTAGCTCCCTGGCCTCACTTCACTTTCTGCCCACAGATTCTACATATACCCATATTCGGCTCCCCCGGTGTTTTAGCAAAGAACCGCCACACCGCCGAGTAGCTGATTTTACCGCCAACTCTCCGCACTGAGTGACTACTACCACCGCTGCCTCGCTGAGCCCCTGTGCCTCTACTTTCTTGGACCTGCGAATCGGGTTTTCTACCCCGGGGCCGCTTTGCTCCCAACCTCACACTGCTGCTACCCTGCTGACTCACGGCCACACAACTCACTTGCTGGCTGCGCCGCTGCCTGATGCGCAAGCTGACGCCCTCTTCTCCTGACGATGATGAAGCCCTTGCTTCACCCAGCTCCCAAGTGCGGTCGGCTACATCATCATCGATTTGTATTTCATCGTCACTGCTGTCCTCATCACTGGTCTTGGTATGCAGAGGCTAACCCCTCACATCATGACTTCCCATGCCACTCTCCACATCTATACTTTGCCACCTACTGCAAGAAGCAGGGAATATTGGCCCCATTTCTTCGCTGCCAAGTAGCTGCTGACTGCCCTCCTCAAATTGTTCATCCTCGCTATATAGTGGCGCTGAGCCCAGACCACATAGTAGATCTCTGGCTGAGGGAACCGGATGAGACAGAGTCGGGTTGAGGACAGGTTAGGGCCGCTGACCCGTTCCCAGGCCATGCCAACTAGGGGTTGTGTCTGACGATCCCACCGACTCTTGGCTGGGGTTGTCAGATGTCATCTGGGAGGAAGTGGATGACCTAGTCAACCAATCAAGAAACCCTTGGGTTGCTGGTCAACACACAGCCGCTAGATGACAGCTGCAGTTGTGGCCTCACCGAGTGACCCCTGCTGCGACGTCCCCTTGCTGTGCTGCGACCTGGGCCTGCTCCAGGAATGTTTGTCCCACTGCCACTCGCAGGTGAAGAGCCTGCCACCTCTCTGTCTGACATGCTGTTTGTTCTAAAATGTACAGACACTGTTTGAAGAAGATATCTGTATATGATAAATACACACCCTGTATTTGACTCCAAATTAACCTAGTAACAAGCTTGGGTAACCCTTGGATATAAATTGCGCTCCACAAATGGCCAGGAAAAATTTACTTGTATGTGCCGTTTAAAAACACTGTGTATTTTACTGAATATAAAAGCACAAACAGGCTTAATTAACCTTCGGATATGAATTATGCTACAGGCAAAATGTCTTCTTTGGCGGTGAAAAAGAACGTTTCTTTTAGTGACCACAACAGCAGAACAATGCTTAATTAACCCCTGGATGTAAATTGCGCAAAAGAAATGAGCAACCAAAAATTACCAGCTTTTTAGCCTGTTAAAATGGCGTGTATTTTACGGTACAGAACAACAGAAAAACTTGTAATTAACCTTCGGTTATGAATTATGCTACAGGCAAAATTTCTTCTTTGGAGGTGAAAAATAACCTTTATTTTTGTGACCACAACAGCAGAACAATGCTTAATTAACCCCTGGATGTAAATTGCGCAAAAGAAATATGCTGCCAAAAATTACCAGCTTTGTAGCGTGTTAAAATGGTGTGTATTTTACGGTACACAACAACAGAAAAACTTGTAATTAACCTTCGGTTATGAATCATGCTACAGGAAAAATTTCTTCTTTGGCGGTGAAAAATAACGTTTCTTTTAGTGACCGCTACAGCAGAACAATGCTTAATTAACCCCTGGATGTTAATTTTGCAAAAGAAATGAGCAACCAAAAATTACCAGCTTTGTAGCGTGTTAAAATGGCGTGTATTTTACGGTACACAACAACAGAAAAACTTGTAATTAACCTTCGGTTATGAATTATGCTACAGGCAAATTTGCTTCTTTGGCGGTGAAAAATAACTTTTAGTAACCACAACAGCAGAACAACGCTTAATTAACCCTGGATGTAAATTGCGCAAAAGAAATGAGCAACCAAAAATGAAGTGGTATTTGGATTGTAAAAACGCTGTTTCTTTAACTGAATACAACAGGAACAGGCTTAGATAACCCTTGGATATTCAATATGCTCAAGAACTGAGCAGATAGCATTAAAATGTATATGCAGCTGCATTGGACGCACACTGGACTTCAGTTCCAATACCCCACAAAATCAGAATTAGAACGTAAGAGAAGCAGTCTCTGAGACTAGCTGTGACACCCCCCAAAAATTGCTGTATAAAAATAAGTTCTTTAGTATCAGCCATCATAAGCAGCCGCGGCAGCATCTTCCCTAATCAGTACAGTAAGAGCGGTATGAGCTCCCAGCGTCGCGCCCGGTCTTATATAGTGCGGTGACGTCACAGAATCCCACCAGTCTCTGATTGGCTTCATCTCTGCACTTGTCATGCAGGCTATGCCCTTCTTCCTCCCAGAGTTCTTTGCCCCATGTAACACCATGTGCTCGCAGCCATTTTATCAATCAGAAGCACACTTCATTCACGCGAAGTCCGCCAAACTTCGACTTCGTTCAGAACCGAAGTTTTCCTGAAATTCTAAACGAATTCCACTTCGTTAGAATCAATTCGCCCATCTCTAATTCTGACATAGTCACACTTCAGTCCATCACCCACCACAGGAGAGTGACATACAACCCTCACAGATACCTTTTATATAAAAATACTTTACTTGTAACATAGGAGTCACAAAACAATTACATGAAAATACAACACATGAACACTATAGTACAGATGACATACAGGACAAAACCACACAAAGGCCTCCTGTTCCTGTCCTCCCTGGACACCAGCAAATGTGGCCAATAATATATGTGTATATACAATGTATCTAGAGCAAGACACTATACCGTCTCCTCAAACACTACTTATTAGTACATGTACATATAGAGATGCATGCATCTACTTGTCCATACACACCTAAAATATCTACATGTACACATATAAGGTCTACTGTAATGTGATAATACTTATATACATACCCAGAAAGCACACATAGAGAACTTTGCCTGTCCTGATGTACAGTAAGTGCTATTTGTCCATGGGCTGCAGGAAGAAAGGGCCAGAGCTAGGGCTTCACATGCCCTATATGTTTCCATGAGATGCCTGTGCCCACTTACTGGACTCCACCCTAAGATCATAAAAATATTTTCCAATGTGGGGGATGTTGCCCAGGTGCTTCTACACCTAGTCAATGGCCTCTGGGCAACCTGACACTGCAATAAGTGAATGCCACTGAACTGGTATATATAGATAGTAATGGGACAGATTGAATGGGAACAATATTCTCTTTTAACAGTAAGTATATAATGCCCAACAGTAGGTAGTTATATAGTCCCCCATTAAACATAAAAAAGTAATACTTACCTCTCCCTGTTGCCCTGCCAGGAAGATCTCTTCTAGGGCTTGTGCCCAGCATAGGCAGCATGACATCATCACGCTGCATGCAATGGGATGCTGCTCCTGGTGTCCATTCTAGTAGTTGACGGGGCAGGGAGCACATGGCTCTTTGCTCCGCCATAGTTTTCAGCTGTATGTGTGCCCGCAGATATGAATACAGCCGAAAACGTGTCCTGAACTCAGGGCCCAACAGGGGATTCACCGGCCATATGATCTGACATTCTCAGCCGGTGCAGCAGCCTGGAACTTGGTGGCCCATAAGGAATCTTTTGCTGTTGCTTCTGGTCTCCCCTTCTCCTCCAGTATTACACTGCTGATAGTTTAATAACATCAACCATGATGTGCTTTTTATCTTTGGAATTATAATAAAAAATATGTCATTTTTACACCTCCGACACTTCATTTACCTTTCATGAAAATAGCAGCACTGATCTCCCCAGTGCACAGATGCTGCAGACTACAGACTCTCAACTCCACAGTGTACTCTACCAGTTCAGAAGCAGACTGTCTCACGGAGCTGTCAACATAGTGCCATATGCCAATCACTACTCTAGACCCGCCCACAGCATAATCAGTGAGTGTGAATCTGAAGCTGGCTGGTGCTCTGTGAAACAGTATGCTGAGACAACTCCTTTGAGGATTCATGCTAACATGTATTAGGAAAGGTAGATTTAAAAGCCCATGGTAGTGTCCACATATTTGTTCATTTTACCAGTTGGATTAGTCAAAGTATGTAATCACTATCAATAGAGATATGCAACAAAGAGGTGTTCATACTGCGTCTTTTGGGACGTATTTTGGCATGTATTTCAGGTGTAATTTCATGCCAAAATATGCGCCAAACAATTCCCAATACAGTTCATATAGACAGCAATCATAATTTCATGCGCGTCTGAAAAGAAGTGACATGTAGCTTCTTTTTAGGTGTCTATGTGCCGTAAAAGTACATTTGCGTATTTTAAATTACGCGCTTTCACACCTGTAATTTCAATAGCGCAATGCCCGCATATTGCGGCGCGTACTGGATGTGCATTGTGAACTCGTCCTAAAGCTTCATCTTTCAATCCAGGTTAAAAAACTATATCAATGGGATGCAAATCATTTGCATGGAAAGTATATAAAGTTGTTCAAGCCTGTTTCTGAGACTTATACATATAAAAGTAGTATACTATCATGAAGTTCAAAATTCAGCACAGTTAATTCATATGTGTTGCATGACTACTACTTTTGTGTATTCTAGATAATTCATTTGCCTTTTAAAATTAAGGCTCTAGTGTTCAAATTAAGTGCCTACCCTTCAACTCAGTGGGTGTTTGATGGAGCCAAGCAGCTGCTTCTACTTGAAACGTGTCGCTATTGTAGATTTCTCATTATGTCTCATTACGCTTCACCAAAACTTGAGGCTTGACTGCACTAAACCAGTCATATTATTTTTTCCCAAGTAATGACTCCCATTGGAGAGGTGGACATAAAGAACTGCAATGTTTCCCCTTTTCAGGCTTGTTAGGAGCAACTAATCATTTCTGAGGTTATGTATGTTTGCTTTGCTTTACTAACCGATATCCTTTTTATTCTGATATCACTTCTTAAAACAATAGACTTAATGATTCCATTTTAATATGTATTCCCTTATTGCTAACACAATTAAATAATTAAGAAGAGCAAAGCTGCATGTGTTGCTGGAGTAAAACATAAGGTTAGAGCTAGAAAGAGGCTTACAGTAGTTTTTTTTCATGGCATGGTTTCGGTTATCTTCGTCTTATTTTATAATGGCAGCATTTTACAGGTTCATGAACTGCTCCGTCAGCCTTTCTACAGTAATCATTTTAAGAGTACAAGAGCCTGCTGGTGGACAGAAAATAATGATCTATGTATATATCCACAGATCAGCCATAAAATAAAATAAAAAATCTTCCTAATCTTGTTCCCTTGTCCCACCAAAACAACTCTGATCCATTGTAACATGGGCGCTACATTCTTTTCATTGACTGTCCTCTGCTATTGCAAAAAAGGAGACAAGGCTTTCATGTTGAGAACCAGCACTTAGCATTTTTTGACCCCACCAGTCAGAAAACTGCTGGTTTGGATGATGAGCCACTAAAATGAAAAGTTTTTCTCAATTATTTAAACTGCGTGACCAGAACCTAAGCTAAGGTTCCAGTCCTCAACCTGTCCTCTATATGGTAACATCAACACACAGCTCAAAAATGCTGACAGAATCTCTTAAAGTCCTGCAAACTATGGGGTCTTATGGATTGTGGATTGGACTTAGTTTTTCCAGCATAACCTGCAGAAGGTTGGTCAGATTCAGATCTAGCTAATTCAATGCCAAGCTAACACCTTCAATTCTTTGTCATATTCCTTAAACCATCTTGGAACAATTATTACAGTATAGCAGGACACTTTATCCTAGTCCAAGCCATAAGTGTGTGATATAAGCAGCTCTCACATCTAGAACCTGCAGACATCTCCAGAATGAGGTTCCTCCAAATCTCCTTCCTGCTTCATGCCTTAGCCACTTTAAATGAAGAGGTGACCACACATGTGCAGCTCTCACCATTAGGCCATGTTCACACGGCTTATTGCTCCACGGATTGGAGCCGTACTGCGCGCCGGATTTGCGCTGCAGTACGGCTCCAATCCGTCGCAGTAATTACGGTAATCCACAGTTCTCATAGAGAACAGTGGATTCTGTCGCTCCTTCCCGCTCGGCGAAGCCGCTGGGCGTGGAGAAAGTGACATGCACATTATCTAGGCGCAATACGCGCCGTGGATAATGCAAGTCTATGGGGCCGGCGGGCAGCGCCCCCACCTCCGCCCCTTATTCAAGCTGGAATTGCGAGCGCAATCCGGCTCGCAATTACGGCTTGAATAAGCCGTGTGAACACGGGCTTAGTGTTGAGCGAACAGTAAAAAGTTCTAGTTCGATTAGAACCTCAAACTTTTGTGAATTCGGTTCGAAGTTCTATTCGAACTCAAACTTCAAACCCCATTAAAGTCAATGGGAGAAGATGTTCGGGTTAATTTTTATACCTATACAGGTGAGGAGAAGCTGGAATTACCATCCATAACAGTAAACTGGATATGTGGAACAACTTGGTGAAGAAAATTTGGCTCTAAGAGTGACAGAAAAAAATTGAGAGGCTAAAATACTTCATTCTTTTCAATGGCTTCTACTCCTCCTCCAACCTTCAAGTGGCTGTTGTTTACCGACCCCCAGGCCCTGCCACCCCCTTCCTTGACCACTTCACTTCCTGGCTCCTCCAATTTGTTTCCACTGATATCCCCACTATTATCATGGGAGATTTCAACATCCCAATCGATACACCCCAATCCACTACTAACAAACTCTCCTCTTCCTTCGTCCTCTCCCAGTGGACCTCTGGAGCCACTCATAAAGATGGACACACACTGGACCTCATTTTCACCCGCCTCTGCCCTCTATCTAACACTTCAATCTCTCCTTTACCCATCTCTGAGCACAACCTGCTTACCTTCTCCACCATTTCCACCTCACCTGCCCTCCTACCCCAAATCTACTGCCCTCCCGCAGAAACCTACAACACCTTAACTCTCACACACTCTCTGACTCTCTTGTTCCCCTCTCTACCATATTCTCATTTGCTAACCCAGACACAGCCACCACTTTTTACAACACAATCACCTCCACTCTCGATACAGTTGCCTCTCACTCACACAACAGAACCCGCAAAATCAACAGACAACCCTGGCACACAGACTCCACCAAACAGCTGAGGTGAGCTTCCAGAATTGCTGAACGCGACTGGAAGAAAACCCAGTCCATCAACGACCTCGCTTCATACAAACAATCATTACATACATTTAAATCTGCGCTCACCACCGCCAAACAGGATTACTTCACCACTCTCATATCCTCCCTGTCCCACAACCCCAGACAATTTTTTAACACCTTCAATGCTCTCCTCCATCCACCAGCACCCCCTCCCCCATCTCCCCTCTCAGCAGATTACTTCGCCACTCATTTCCTAATTAAGATCAATCTCATCAGACAAAGCTTCACCCCGCAGTCCCCTCTGCCTACCTCTATTCCTGCAGTGTCCCCACAGTCCTCTACACCTGCTCATTACTATTCCCCCCTGACTTGCTTCTCTACTGTCACTCATGACAAGCTTTCCTCTCTACTGTCCAAATCCAACCTTACTACCTGAAATCTTGACCCACTCACCTCATCCCTAACCTTAGCACTGTTATCATCCAAGTCCTCTCCCATCTCTTCAACCTATCATTAACCTCTAGCACCTTTCCTTCCTCCTTTAAACTTGCAGCCATCACAGCCATCCTTAAGGAACCATCTCTTGACCCTCTTGTCTATCCAACTATAACCCCATTTCACTGCTTCCATTCGCCTCTAAACTCCTTGAACAGCATGTCTATCTTCAACTGTTCTCTCATCTCTCCACCAACTCTCTCCTTGACCCGCTGCAATCGGGATTCTGATCGCACCACTCTACAGAAACCACCCTAACCAGAGTCACCAACGACCTAGTAATTGCCAAAGCCTCATGCCACTACTCAGTGCTTCTCCTCCTAGACCTGTTCCGTCTTTGACTCTGTTGACCATTCACTCCTCCTACACATCCTCTCCTTCCTTGGCATCATGGACTTGGCTCTCTCCTGGATCTCCTCATGCCTCACCGATAGAACATTCAGCGTCTCTCACTCTCGCACCATCTCCTTCTCCTGCCCCCTCTCTGTTGGTGTCCCCCAGGGTCTGTCCTGGCCCCACTACTCTTTTCTATCTACGCTCTTGGGGTGGGTCAGCTAATAGCATCACATGGCTTTCAATACCATCTGTATGCTGACAATACTCAACTCTACATCTCGGGCCCAGATGTTACCTCTCTCTACTATCCCGGATACCAGACTGTCTTTCATACATATCCTCCTTCTTCTCCTCAGGTCTCCTGAAACTAAACGTGGAGAAAACTGAATTCATCATCTTCCCACCGTCATACTCTAACACTACACCTGATTTCTCTATCACAGTTAATGGCTACACTCTCTCACCGGCTCCGCAAGTCTGCTGCCTTGGGATAACCTTTGATTCCAATCTGTCCTTCAAACCACACATCCAAACCCTCACCGCTGCCTGCCGCCTCCACCTGAAAAATATCTCCCATATCCGATCATTCCTTAACTTCGAAAGCACAAAAAATGCTGGTCTACGCCCTCGTCATCTCATGCCTAGACTATTGCAACATCCTTCTCTGTGGTCTCCCATCTAGCACCCTCGCTCCCCTCCAATCCATCCTTAACTCTGCCACCCATCTGATTCACCTCTCTCCTCGCTACTCCTCTGCCTCTCCCCTCTGTCAATCCCTTCACTGGCTACCCATTGCCCAGTGAATCCAGTTCAAGTTAGTAACCTTGACCTACAAGGCTTTCCATAACCTCTCCCCTCCATACATCTCTGCCTTAATCTCCAGATACCTCCCCTCACGCAATCTCTGCTCCTCACAGGACCTTCTTTTCTGCTCTCCTGTTATCAGCTCCTCACACAACCGTCTCCAAGACTTCTCCCGTGCTTCCCCCACTCTCTGGAACTCACTGCCCCAACACATCAGACTCTCCCCCACTCTCAGCAGCCTCAAAAGCAACCTGAAAACCCATCTCTTCAGGATTGCCTATAACCAACAATAACAATAACCCCGTTGCTACTACTCCACCTCACAAACATGTCTGCCCCTCACCTTCTGTCTCTTCTCACCTTCCTTGTAGACTGTAAGCCCTCATGGGCAGGGTCCTCTCTCCTTGTGTATCAGTTGTTAGTTATTAATTTGTCCCCTTTGTACTTGTTTGACCTTTGTTGTGTATGCTTTCTGAATGTACAGTGCTCTGGAACCAAGGGTGCTTTAAAATAAATAATAATAATAATAAATGGCTAACTGAAAAGATGAGGACAGCCTGCAAACAGGGGCGTAGCTATAGGAGGTGCAGCAGTAGCAGCTGCTATGGGGTCCTGCATCCTGAGGGGCCCAAAAGCTCCTTTGACACATTGGAGATTTGGAGACGGTGTGTTATACAATTACTGAACCCCCAAAAGTGCATAAATGGAACTTTTGGGCACTGAGTATGATTTAGCAAATCCAAGCACTCTGTATAATATATATCCATGTATATGAGAGTTAGGCATTATGGGAGCCTACAAATGGATGTGGGAAAGATGCAGCCAGAAATAACAAACTCCCTAACTATTGCTGCATATGGAGAGGAGAATGCTATCTAACTAACTAATAGCAGTCTGTACAGTACAGAGAGTGAGTTGAAAATGCACACAAGGCACAAATGTTCACAAGGCAATACAGTGAAATTTATATATAAAATGGTCATGTGAATTTAGCAGCTAATGTGAGCCCTACACCTCAGCGATGACATTTTTGACACTTCTCTGTGCACTGCACTGATTGGATGGAATTTTGGGGCACTGAGTAGGATTTAGCAAATCCAAGCACTTTGTATAATATATATCCATGTATATGAGAGTTAGGCGTTATATGAGCCTGCAGATGTTATCAAATAACAGCTTCTGGGTGTGGAAAAGATTGAGCCACATGTGCTGAACATCGTAGAAGGAAAAAATTGCGGCAAAATTGTGGGTTTTTAGACATTTTACATCCCTTGAAAATTAGAATAAAAAATTGCCAAAAAGTTGCATTTATCCCAAAATAGTACAAATTAAAACTACACTTTATTCTGCAAAACATGTGACCTAACTTAGGTTCAAAAGTGGAAAAAACTAAAAAGTTATTGACTGCAGGAATGGTACTTCAACTCAAAGTTAAGAGATAGAGAATGTTATTGTTTTTTAAAAACTACTAAGACATAATGAAAAACCTATATATTTGGTATATTTTGGGCTGCCTGTGACATCATTATGCCCGGCCGTGCTCTCTGGGTACGGCTGGTCATAGTGATTGACAGTTGCCAAGGAGAGCAGTACTGCTGTGTACTGCTCTCCATCTAAAGATCACTGATACAAGTCCCCTATGGGGTCAAGTCAAAAAGGAGTGAAAAAGTACAAAAAAGTTTAAAAAAAGTAAAACACAAAAAAGAAAATAAAAACACACACATCACCCTTTTTCCCTTTACAAATGCCAATCGCCCCAAAAAAAGATAATAAATAAGCAAAGTATGCATATTTGGAATTGCTGCATATGTAACGACCTACCCTATAAATCTGTCATGTTATTTAACCCGCACAGTAAACACCGTAAAAAAAAACCTGTCACAGAATTGTGATTTCAGCCCGTGGCACATAAAATGGAATAAAAAAATTAACAAAAATTCATATAAATGCCAAAGTGGTAACATAAAAAATGTTAATTCATCCCGCAAAAAAGGTCCTTACACAGCTCTGTATACGGAAAAATTAAAAAGTTATGACTATCAGAAAGATAACGATGCATAAATTTTGTTTTACACAATAAAAATACTTTTTTTAAGAACTTCAACATAAAAAAGAACTGTATAAATTGGGTATCACTATAATCATATTGACCCACATAGTAAAACTAACTTGTCAATTATATGCACAGTGATCACTGTGAAAAATAAAAAAAACACTACTAGGATCGCAGCATTTTCTTCACCCTGGCTTTAAAAAAAACGGATTTAAAAGCGATCAAAAATCCTTGTCCCCCCAAAAAGTGATAACAATAAAAACATCAACTCATCCCGCAAAAAACAAGCCCATACACAGCTCCAAAAAAACAGAAAAATAAAAAAGTGTATTCCTTTTTAAATAAAAGTGTTTTTTATTGTGTAAAAGCAGTAAAACATTTTAAAAAATATACACTGTAATCATATCGACCTGCTGAGTAAAGCTAGCATGTCACTTATACTGCAGGATGACTTCTGTAAAAAATAAAACGATTGCTATATTTTGTTCAAAACATCTCACAAACACCTTGATAAAAAGCGATCTTAGCATCATATAAACCCCATAATGGTACCGATAAAAGGGTCAACTCACCCTGCAAAAAAAGTCCTTAATCCGCCCCAATATACAGAAAAATAAAAATAGTAATGGCTATGAGACTATGAAGCTTGTGTATACAAGCAGAAGATAAGAACTACTGTAACTTTTAAAGAAAGCAAAATCAGAACAGCAATGTATTTGATAGTCTTTATTTACATTTGCCTACAGGTTTAAAGCTAATCATTGTGGTGAGAATTCCCCTTTAGCTCCTTCAGTACACAACCAGTTTTAATCTCTATGACAAAGCCCCATTTTTCAAATCTGACAAGTCAATTTATGGGGGAATAACTTTTTAATACTTTTACCTATCCATGTGATTCAGTGAATGTTTTCTCATGACACATTGAGCATTAAGTTAGTTCTAAACTTTGGTCCATACAATCCTTGTTTGTTTGTAAAAAACATATCAAAATGTCGAGAAAATTTGGAACAATTTGCCATTTTCAAAGTTCAAAAATGTCTGTGTGTAAAACAAAATAGTTTATACCGAGTATCAAGCATTTGTATACTTTATGTTAGCATCATTTTTAAATCTTTTAATTTTTTTACCAGATTTTAGGGTACATTTAGGGTAAATTTTCAAGAAGATTTGCAACATAGATTTTTTGGGGTCCAGTTCTGAGTGGCCTGTATGTTAGACACCCCCATTAAAGACTCCATCTAAGAAACTTGCCCACCTTAAAGTATTCAAACAGCATTTAGAAAGTGTATTCACCTTAACCATTAACCTAGGGTTTTTTTACAGGAAAGCAAAGTGAAGGTGAAATTTAAAAAATGTCGCTTATTTGCAGATTTTCAAATTGTATCCATTTTTCATTGGAACACAGTACATGTGGCTAGGGAAATGCAACTCAATATTGATTCCCCTGACTCTGCCAAATTTTAAAGATATTCCAGATGTGGTCCTAATGTGCTATTTGACTCAACCAGCTCTCTGAGAAAAGCACCTACTGGATTTTGGGGCCTCTTTTTCATTAGGATATTTTGTAGGCGCCATTACAGGTCTGCGGACACCCTAAAGTGCTAAAACTTAACACCATTAAAAACATAATTTTAGAAACTACAGCTTTTAAGGAATATATCCAGGGGTTTAGTGAGTATATTCACCCCACAGGTGTTTCACAGATCTTTTTAGCGTTTGGTTGTGAAAATTAAAAATTTCCAATGATATCCAGTTGTAGCTGAAAAAGGTTTCATTTTCACCAGAAATGCTGGAAAAAAGCACCCCAATCTTTGTTACACAATTTCTTCCAAGTTCGGCAATATCCTATACATGGGTATAAACTGCTATTTGGCTTTTGGAATGCAGGCTTTGGTGGGTGTCATGTTGCATGTGCAAAGCCCCCAAAGTTCCAGAACAGCTGAAACCTTCCAGAAGTCACTCCATTTTGGAAACAAAACTTCTCACTAAATTCATCTAGTGTTATTTTGTGCATTTTAGGTGCACAAGTGTTTCAGTTTTTTTTAGCATTGGGCCGTGAAAATGGGAAAAAACACAGTTCTGCCATTGTTTTTGCCTTCATTTTTACATCATTGACTGTGCATTATAAATGACATGATAACTTTACTGTGGGGGTCGGTACAAATACAATTATATAAATTTTATATAGTTTTTTATGTTTTATTACTTTTATACAATAGAAATGTGTTTGTAAAAATTTGTGTTTGTATATTGTCATAGTCTGACAGCTATAACTTTTTTTATATTTCTGTATATGGAACTTATTATGGGCTTGTTTTTGGGGGATTAGTTGATGTTTTCATTGGTACCATTATGGGATTCATATGATGCTTTGATCACTTTTTATTTACGATTTTAAAATATGGGATCAATAAAATAAAGGATTCCTTGTAGTGTTTTTTATTTTTATATTTCTTTATAGCAGTCACTCTGCGGTATTAGTGGCATATTTACTTAACTTACCAGGTCTATAGGATTACAGCAATAACAAATTAATATTTTTTATGTTTTACTTTTTTACACAATAAAACAATTTTATTTTAAAAAGAAAACAAGTTTTGCATTGATATAGACTGAGAGACGTAAATTTTTTATTTTTCTGTGTATATAGCTGTATAGAGGTTTGTTTTTTGTGGGATAAGTTGATGTTTTTATTGGTTCTATTTTTGGGGGGCTTGACTTTTTGATCATTTTTAAATCCGTTTTTTAGCAGGTAAGACGAAGAAAATACAGTAATCCTGGTAGAGTTTTTTTTTTATTTTTAACAGTGCTCACCGTGCAGTACACATGACAAGTTAGTTTTACTTCATGGGTCAATACAATTATGGCGATATCCAATATATATAGTTTTTTATGCTGTAGCACTTTGTGTGTTTTTAGAGTTTGTGTAAAATAATATTTATGTATCACTATCTTCTGATGCTAATATTGGAAGACCCACTTTCGGGTTTATATGACTTTTTTGGTCACTTTTACTCAATTTTCTGTGCTACAGAACTAACAAAAATCTCAATTCTGTCACTGTTTTTATTCAGGCTAAGATACGCTAGGTGGTTACGCAAGCGGCGATACTAAGTATGTAATGTTTTATTTCTGATCTTTTTGGGGGCAATTGACATTTGTAATGGGGAAAGGATGGGGTATGTGCTGTTACTGTTTTTGTGATTAACCTTTTTAAAAAAATATATATATATTTCTACAGTATTTATAGCTGTCTCCATAGGGGACTGGATTCAGTGATCTGCAAATCTCTGTTACAATATATAGCAGTAGATACCTGCACTGCTATGTGTTGTAACTATCAGACACCAGCGTGGTGACATCACAAACAGCCTGGAAGCCTTTATTAGGTTTCCGGATTGTCATGCGAGTAAGCTGTAGGGGGTCCGATGGAGACAGACACAGCTCCTTCCATCTGTATTTACCTTAGCTATCCCAGTGTGCTTGAACATGGCATCAAAGGGGTTAATCAATTGCAAGTGGAGCAAGCTCCAGTCCCAGTCGATTATACAGCTGGCTTCATGCACTAATCGTGGCTCTGCTCGTGAGCTCACACGATCTGCTAGACCCACTAGTAAGTCCAATTGTGCAAAGGGGTTAACGTTCCTTTTTTCTTTGCTTCCTTGAGACAAATCATGAATTCTTAAAACAAGAGCTTAAATGTAACATTTTAGGATTAGTTAACAATGTCTGTCTTAGAAAGCCCCTTCTGCAAACCATACAATACTCAATCATAATGTTCATGAATTAACCGAAAATAATGAATGTGGGGAACCTGGCATCATACTACAGGCTCACTGATTTCAATGGCTATCATAGAATATTTCATTTCCCATGCGATGCTGTTGCAGAGGAACTGAACCCCCACATACAGTTGTGTTCACCCAGATATTACAGCTGATTGCTGGGGGTCCCACCAACTGACCTGTGATAACTTTATTTTTAATGGACACATAGAAAGAGATTTTGAAAAGTGGAAAACTAAAGGGGTTATCTGGGAGTTTAATGATTTCATAGAACACTATAATCAGCATTTATATTGAAAAATGAAGATATCCCAGTACCTTCATCTGTTTCTTTTCTTCTCTTTTGCCTCCTTATTCATCTATCACAAGATCAGTGAAACCTCCTGCTTGTGGGAGGATCAGTAGTTCTCCTGCAGCTATTTCCTACAAGTCCCACAATGCACTGTTACAATCTAGGACTTCACTGCACCCACCCCCTAATCCTTCTAGCACTGTTCATCATCATTCTCATACATGTACACCTCATGCCCCTGCATCTCTGCTCCACTTCACTCCCTGCTTTCCTGCAGCAGGTTGTGTGTAGTACAGTCACCAATCAAGTTTATAACAGGGTAAAAAGGCATTCTTTCCTCATCCCATAATATATGTAATATATGTACAAATACAGTATATATGATTTGGTTTATATATTTCTATGTATGTGCTGTACATCCTGCACAGTAGGTGCACAGCTGTCCCATCATTGAAACTCTGATTGCTGTGGGGAATGTGGCATCATCCAGATTTCCTGTACATTGGATAGCCTATATAGCATCCAAAAAAGGAGGCTGATATCACATCCTCCACAACAATCATTTTTTGATCATGGGAAAGCTGTGTGCCTGCTGTAGGTGATGTGGCATCATTCCTGCACCCAGTGATGACAGGGCAGCATCTCATGATGTTTTACCATGGCATGACTACCATATAAAGAGCATGAGGCAGACTTTTTTCTTACTGCTGCTGGATAATCTCAAAAGTTCTAATGCACATTCTGCCACTCAAACAATGCAAGTCTTCTGACTATCTTCTCCTATCAGAATAGGTAAAGACAGTACACATTAATGAAGGCAGCTATACTCTATCAGTGACGAGTCACTATGTACACATAGATATCACTGTATGTGTATAACACCCTCCCCTCCAGCTCTCTACTTGAATGACTACATTCCTGTTAGCACCTTTGTTTACTGATGAGTCACTAGAGGCCAGATCTTTCTCTGCTCAGGTCACATCCACTACAGAGGAGTGTTTCTGAGTTGAGCCTGGCGCTTCAAAACACTATATTTACTATTTTGCCATAAGCAAACTTAGACTCTATCAGTTCTCAATCTATAAAGCACTAAAACGTAACTTTTATTATGTATAACACTTAACATCGATACACACTATTTAAAAACCTGCTGGTAACACCAGCTAACTGGCTTCATCAGGGGATAGAGCTGGTGAAACATGTTGGGGAGGTCAGGCATGACATTTTAATTTGTGATTTCCTACCTCTTTCTACTGTTACCCACTGCAGAGGGTCTCACAAGGAAACCTTATATGTTTTATGTCCATCAGATTAGGGATGACTGCCCAAGTAAGATGTTTTGGATTCCTTTTTGGAGTTAGCAAATCACTGTATATATAGGAATTCCCTGCTAATAGATGGTGTTCCATCAGACTTGATAATAGAAAAGGAGTTATTCCTTCACAATTAGAAAGAGACAAATTGAGAGGTTAGAAATCAGGTTTTTAAAAAGTGTGTATCGAGGTTAAGTGTTATACATAATAAAAGTTAAGTTTTAGTGCTTTATATATTGAGAAATGATAGAGTTTAAATTTTCCTATGGCAAAATAGTAAATATAGTCATTAAAAGTCACTCTTTGTTCTCTTGCTAGATTCCCAATTTTTTTTAGACTATTTGGCTTCAAAACACACCCACTGAGTGATGAGAAAATGTCCATTGAGACCATGTGATCAATGGACGTTACATGGTTTGCAGGAAATAGGAAGAAGGGGAGTAAAAGGCTCTCTGTCTGATTTTGCAAAGCAGAACAGGTACAAAAATTTCAATGAGTATCAATTACAAAGTTCAATATAATTAAGTTGTGAGCTCTCTAACAAATATAGATAGTCCCGGAAAACCCCGTTAAGGCATATTCCCATCATTTTCACAGGATATACCATGACTGCCTGACAGAAGTAGCTTCCCAAACCTCTGTTGCCCCCAAACCCTTGAAAAGTCCACGGTCTAATACAACCTGCGCTCATTAAGCATACCCGTGTGGTCTGTGGATAGGCTCTCATATATATGATAGGAATGATTAGATTGAAGTTATCCAATGTTGTTCTATATGATGTCGTTTGAGAAAATTATACTTAAATGGGGCGAGGGTGGGGAAAAACATGATACTTACCTCCCAGTCCCCTACCACTACAGCTCCAGAACTCCCTGGGATCACACATAGGTAAGGCTTGCACTCCATAGTAAGTGAATGGACCGGGAACCTCTCCTTTGGTGGGACAAGAATCCAGAAGAACAGAGGATTGGATCCTGGGAAGCTCCAAAGCTGCAGTGAGAGGTGGGAGGTTAGTGTATAAAGATAGATAGATAGATAGATAGATAGATAGATAGATAGATAGATAGATAGATAGATGTTTTTCTCACTACCTGACATGAAATCAGAATAAACCTTTCCTATTTTAGGTCATTTAGGATTGCCAAAATTATTTACATTTGCCAAATGCCAGAGTAATGAAAGATAATTTTTAAGGCATTTATATTACTTTCTGCAAAGTCAAAAGTTTCAATACATTTCATTAGTATTTGGTAGCATTGCCCTTAAACTATATGACTTGGGTCAAATGTTTTAGATTTCCTTCCACAAGTTTCTCACAATAGTTGGTAGGAATATTGGCCCATTCCTCCTGACAGAACTGGTGTAACTGAGCCATGTTTGTAGGCCACCTTGCTCGCACCCGCCTTTTCAGCTTTGCCCATAAATTTTCAATAGGAGTGAGATCAAGGCTTTGCGATGGCCACTCGAAAATATTGACTTGGTTATTCTTAAGCCACTTTGGCAGCCTGCTTTGGGTCATTGTCCGTTTGGAAGACCCATTTCCGCCCAAGCTTTAACTTCCTGGCTGATGTCTTGAGATGTTGCTTCAGTATTGCCACATAATCTTCTTTCCACATGATGCCATCTATTTTGTGAAGTACCCCAGTCCCTCCTGCAGATAAACAACCCCACAACATGATGCTACCATCCCCATGTTTCACAGTTGGGATAGTATTCTTAGGCTTCCAAGCTTCTCCCTTTTTCCTCCAAATGTAACGATGATCATTATGACCAAACAGGACATGTCTCCAAAAATGTAGGTCTTTGTTCCTGTGTGCATTTACAAACACTTATCTGGCTTTTATATGTTTCTTTTGGAGTAGTGGCCTCTTCCTGGCAGAGTAGCCTTTCAGCCCATGTTGATACAGTACTTGTTTCACTGTGGATAATGACACATTCTTACCAGGATCTTCACAAGGGACGACATGTATGAACGTTGGCACGACAGGCCAGTTCTAAATCGCTTTAAGGCAGTGTAAAATGCACCAAAATGTATGAACCTTTTCTTCTGCAGGTCATACATACAGGCGAAGTCTAGTGCCAATACGAAAACTCAGGCTTAGGCACCACCTTTACCCTGGTCTGGCTGTTCTAACTGTTCTGCACCTAGGTTTGGTGTCAAAGAATCATAAATGTGTCTACTTCTATGAATGTGGTGCGACGCCCCCAGAACGCCCCTAAACGTTGGCACATTAAAAAGGGTCATTGGTATATTACAAAGGCACTTATCGCGCCAAAGTTTGGAGTGCACCTGTTCATATATTCTTTGTCGCTCAAAGTACACAAGAAAACTGGCGCAGCTCCATTCATACATGTCGCCCAGGTCTTTTGCTTTTGTTCTTGGATTGATATGCACATTTCAGACCAAATAAAGTTAATCTCTGAGACACAGAACCAGTCCCCTTCCTGAGCAGTATGATGGCTGGACATTCCCATCTTGTTTGTACTTGCATATAATTGTTTGTACAGATGAATGAAGCACCTTCGGTTAAACGGGAAAATTTGCACCAAGGATGATCCAGACTTGTGCAAGTTTCCCCCAGTTTTTCATTCCTGATACCTGAAGCAGTGTCTTTCTGGTGTGAATTAAAATACATCCACAGATATGTCTCTAATTAACTCAGAAGCTTCCAAAGACATGCCATCATCATATGGGTTGTCCCAAATTGTTTAAAGGCATAGTAATCCTAGTGTATGGAAACTTTTGACTTTGCAGAAAGTAATAAAAATGGCTTAAAAAGTATCACTCCCTCATTATTCTGGCATTTGGCAAATATAAATAATCTTGGTAATTCCAATTGAACTAAAACGAGTAAGGTTTATTCTGATTTCATGTCAAATAGTGAAAAAATCATGCATATGTGTCTTTTATATAGTGTATGTAAACTTCTGGGATAGGTAAAAAACTTACATATACTGTATGTAATATTTAAAAAATTTTTATATAATATTTTTTATATTTTATATATATATAAAATATATATAATATATATTTAAAATTATATATATATATTAATATATACAGTATGTATAAATGTTATACCCACTCTAGGCCCATTTGAGTACAATTTTATTAAAATGGACGACCTTTTTAACACAATGCTTAAATGGTTGACAGCAGCCTTTAGTCTACTGATGCAGCGAAAGCATAGTTTGTTGTACAGTATATCAGCATACAGTGCCAGTAGCTTGCTGACACATCCTCCTGTAGCGACAAACCTGCAACGGTTCAGGAAAGTGCAGCTTTGATTAAACAATCACAAAATCAGTTTTTTTTTATAGAAAGCAGATAAAGCAGTTAATATATTAATGAATTATTCAGCATCACTTTTAACCCCCATCTTTTCTACTTTTACCCCCAAAAAGCTCATATTTTATTTTTACATTCTTAAAAATTACCCAGATTTAACAAAGTGTAATAGATGCACTATGCATACAAATGATAACTGAAAAATGTTAACCATTAAGATTTGATTTTCATCATTCGTTCTTCTCTAAGGGGCCCAACAGAACGTGAAAAAAAATTGACTGAAAACATAAAACCCTTACCTCGCCCTCTCCTCGTTGAGTCCCCCGGGTTTTTCGGGGCCAAACCCCTTCTCTCTCTTACCCTTGGGCCCGGGGAACTCACACATCACTTGATTTTCCATACCATTTTGTATGCTGACACACTCAAATCTACATCAAAAAAGTCCATACCCTCCTCCTTCTTTTCCCCCTTTCTAAAAACTCAATAAAAAAAAAGGATTTTTCATTTTTCCCCACCCAAAATCAACCGAAAATTACGGGGTCAAGACTCCACTTTTTTTCCCAGCCCCACAAGTCCTCCCTGGGGATAACCTTTCCCTTTTGTTCAAACTGCACATCCAAGCCCTTTCCACCTCTTGCTGCCTCCACCTGAAAAACATTTTTTGCTCTGTTCTTGACTTTGACTCTGCAACAATATTTATGCCCTCATCATCCCCTCTGGTTTACGGGCAACACTTTTTTTCATTTTTCCCAGTGACATCAATTACGCCAATACCCACTTTTGTCTTTTTCTCCGGGTTTTAGTCCGCAGCATGATATGTTGCTCGGGGCCTCCCCGGCCCGGCCTCCGATTTTTTCCTGCGCTCCCCACTATTCCCCTACTGGGGTTCTCTGCGCTGCCCGCTCTTCTCTGTATGCCCGTAGTACGCATGCGCAGCGTCTCAGACCTGCTGTTAGCTCGGCTCTGGTGGGCATGATGAGGTTTTTGTCTGGGTTTTGTCTCTCACAGTATACTTGATTATTATACTTGGTACTAATAAAAATTTCTGTCAATGTAAATCATCATATTAAGGGGGGAGAGCCCTAAACGCTAAGCTGTTTACACCTATTTGTCTTCTTTTTGCACATTTTTTGCTTTTTCAAAAACTGGGGATTTTTTTTCCTATTTTTTAGTCTGGCCCATTTTCTACATTTCCGCAAGTTGCTCCATGGCTGGGGGCCCGTCTTCCCTCAGATGGGAGCTGACTTTTTTCTATTTCACTTTATTTTGGGTTGTTCGTCTCCCTTTTTTAAGCTTAAAACAATCCAGGGGGAACAAAGACTGTGTCGTTTTTCTGCAAACAGCTATATTTACCCGCAAAAAGACTGTTTTATTTTGCCACACCATCAGCTTCAAGGGAGCAGAAAGCAGACAGGGGTTTTTTTTGACCCCCCTGACCAGCAAAAACAACATCTAGATTTACGGCAAACATTGCAAAGTTTGGGGAAGCATTAATCCGCGGTTGAAAGTTTTTTGGGGCTTAACCACCTTTAAAAAATAGCCAGAAAAAAAAAAGAAAACCTCGGGACTTAGAAAAAAAAAGCTTTTCCCCCACTAATTATTCGGGGTGCATTTATATCTGAGTGGAAAACCCAAACATTAAAATGACGCTCGCATCAAAATATTCAACTCATTATCAAATAGAGGGGGAACAGCTAAAACTTTTGCTACAAAATTCTACCATTGAATCAATTTAGAAGAGTTAAAACGACTGCCCCGTAATTTAAGGACTTTGATCGCAACAAAAAACACTGTCCAATATGGAATCCACTATAGAAAAACCAAGGAAAAATTTCAACAGATTGACGATTAGATAATGGGCCCCTTTTAAACTTGGGGTGAATAACCATTCCCCCCCCAAGCTTCCAGATCCTTTTACGGAAAAGAACCCCCACCTAGATACAAACCAGAAAAAAAAAGTCACTTTGACCAAGTCTCTGATTAGGGAAACTTCGGATGACAATGCTATGCACCTCCAAAAACCAAAGTGTCAACACCCTCGTTTTGGTGCTATTTAAAAAAAAAGACGCAACATGGGGGGGTAGGGAAGGGACAATAAGGGAAAAAAAGAGAAAAAAAGGGGAATGTAACTAGCGTTGATGATAAAAAAAAAGAATTGTCAATCTATCGATGTGTCTTTAACTGCTGAACAAGAGAAAGTCCTAAAGTTAGGATTTAATTATGTGATACAGCAGCCGTTTCAATTATTTTCGGTTTTGAAGAGTGTGAATAAATTTGTGAGGGATTCAACCGTCAAACGACATTTTTTCAATGATGACAATGACAGTAGTGTGCAATCTGATGTATCAAATGTCAATGAATTCAGGAGTTTAAATTTTTATGAGCAAGTGTCCCTTTTATCTTTACAGGATTTGGCATCGGACAGCGGTCCCAATGACTCCTCTAAAGTTATGCCCTTGAAATTTAGAGGTAAAAACTCACGTTACTATCCACTCCAATCTCGCACGGTGTGTATGAGTACCTTTCAAGCTCTAGTCATGAGGGATTTGGTTGCTCTTCAGCAATCTACTCCCTCATTACCTTCCAATTTCTCGGGTAGAGATAGGAGAGCTTTGCTTGAGCTTCGTGACAATACACAGCTCTCGTTTAATATGGCTGACAAGGGCGGCTCTATTGTGGTCATGCCGCGTACACTCTATCATTCTCAAATGTTGGCACTGCTGGCTGATGCCAACACTTACCAAATCCTACCTGCTAATCCCACTAAAACATTTCAGGCACAGCTTTCTTATCTTCTTGATGAAGGTCAGACATTGGGAATTTTCTCATCTAGTATAGCTGAGCGCCTATTTGTCACAGACCCAGTTATCCCAACTATATATGGTTTACCCAAAGTTCACAAATCTCTTCACTTACCACCTATGAGACCCATTGTTTCGGGCATTGGGTCGCTTCTAGAACCACTCAGCGAATGGCTTGATTCACATTTACAACCTTTGGTCTGCCGTGTCCCGGGGTATCTACAGGACACACGTAATGTTTTACAGTGTATGGATAAAATTCACTGGCAATCTCATCTTTCGTGGTTGTGCTGTGATGTGGAGTCACTGTATACCTGCATACCACTGGATGTCGCAATTTTGCTTTGGAATTTCATTTCTGTTTTCATAGTCATTTTTCTACTGAGTTACAGCAATTTCTAATTCTGGCAGTAAGATTTCTTATGAAACATAATTTCTTTATTTTTGAAAATAAGTTTTTTCTGCAGACACGTGGAGTTCCTATGGGCTCCAAATTTTCACCATCTTTAGCAAATTTAGTCATGGCCTGGTTTGAGCATATGTACATTTTTTCAGATAGTAATCCATTTTTGGCTGACATCCAGTGGTATGGCAGGTATATAGATGATATGTTGCTTATATGGAGAGGGTCACATGATGACGTGTTTCAATTCACTCTTTACTTAAATAATAACCCTTTAAATCTCAAATTTACCACAAATTTTCATCCTACACAAATGTCCTTTTTGGATTTAACTTTGACAGGTATACCTGAAGTGGGTGTTCAAACTGAAACGTATCGTAAACCTATTAGTGGAAACACTATACTCCATTATCACAGTTATCATCCCAGACATACTCGTCTTTCAATTCCAGTGGGGAATTAATAGAGCAAAACGAAATTTCTTTCCCCCAACAAATTTTGAGTCTGAATCTAAAAGATATCCCAACGTTTATCACCAAAGGGGTTACCCAAATTGGGTATCACACGGGCACAAAAAATAGTTGATAAAAAACAAGCCAACACTTTTACATCCCTGTGGAAAACTTTTTCCCCAATACTCCAACTCTCGTGGTAAGTAAACATTTGGCTTTTCACCTAAGAAAATAATATAAATTTTTAGGGTTTTACTGGGGATGCAACTTGGGGATGATTTTACCCAGGGTTGCAAAGGGGTAGCAAAACACCTCAAACAATATGATTGTTTTGGGTTACCCCAAACCCGATTTTGGGGCCTCTTTTAATTTTTTTTCAACACCATGGATACTAAAAATGCGCCTTATCCGGAAAAACTTTTTCCCTTCTCTGGGGTTTACAATACTTTTTCAATGGACGAAATTTTTTAGTATAAACAATCCCAATTGAAATACGTCTCTAGTGAACCAATAAAGCACAACTGTCATCTTTCTAGTCGGTTCAATCAGCAAATTCAAAAAAGTTTGGGGCATTTGAAATTACAAAAACCCGGACACGAAAACATTTCTAATGTGCACGACACTTATAAATGTCCACCGCCCCAAAAAAATTTTTTTGGGCCTTTGCAATTGAACAAAGGGTTGGGAAAACGGGGAAAAATTACCCAAAAATTACAGACGGAGGTTTATTTTTTGTCCCCCTAAACCCACCATTTGTCCTAATGGTTTAAATTTTACAAAAATGAATTTTTGTACTTAAAAAGATTTTTAGAGTCATTTTAAATTTTTAACTTTATTGCTTATTCCCCCTGTTTTGGGGCCCTTGTTACAATCTTGGTTTATATAGGGTCATGTCACACAAGTATCGAAACCTTTTTTTTTTTTTAATTTTTTGCTTTTTAAAAAATTAAATTCTTCCAGTGACTTAAATTTAACCCCTATACACACTCCGTCATTTTCCCGGTTTTAGTCCGCCATAAAAACTGTTGTCTCTGGGCCTCTGCCCGGCCTCCGAGTCCTTTCTGCCGTGATAGTTTTCTCTATGTGGGTTCCCTGCGGCCTGCGCGGCTCTTTCTGACCCCGGTATAGCAACCCGCGTCTAAAAGCCATGCTGTTAGTCGGCCTGGGGACAGAGGGGAGGTTTGGGGTCTGGTTTTTGTCCTACATTTGAGTAGCTTATTTTATATTTGGGGTACTTTTATAAGATTTGCTTGGGAATGAATATCACTATGATTAAGGGGCAGATGCCCTAAAAACGCGAAAGCTTTTTTTCCCTATTTGTGCTTGCTTTCTGCACATTTTATGTTTTTTTTCAATAAAATGGGTTTTTTTAGGGGCCTTTTTGGAGTGCTGGAACCCCATTTTTACAGTTTGCTCAAAATTTTCTCCATGGCCTGGAGGGGCCCGTGCATTCCGCGTAGTGGGGAGCTGACTTTTTCAATTTCAATGTCCCTTAAACCCCCCTCCTTCTCTTCCCGCTTTCTCAAACTCAATATGAAAAAAATGGAGTTTATCATGTTCCCCATCCAAATCAACCGCATTTATCGTGGTCAATGACTCCACGTTTTTCCCAGTCCCACAAGTCCGCTGCCTCGGGATAACCTTTGACCTGTGTTCAAACTGCACATCCAAAACCCTTTTTCCCCCCTTTTTGCCTCCACCCGAAAAAAAATTTTTTTGCTCCGTTCTTGACTTTGACTCTGCAACAATATTTATGCCCTCATCATCTCCCATCTGGATTACTGCAACACTCTTTTCTGTGGATTTTCATTTCACTATTGCTCCATTTCAATTCATCCTCAATTCTGTGCCCAGGATCCATTTTTCCTCCCTACTCCCTGCCTCTCCCCCTCCACTCTTCACTGGGTACCCTTTCAGGCAATTCAGTTCAAATTACTAACCATGACCCACAAGGCCCCATAACCCCTCCCCCTTATTTTCCAAAAAAATTTTCCCAACTTAAAGGGTTTTCACTACATCGATTATCTTACCTCGTCCTTTTTTTTCCGTTTCAGGGGTATTTTACGGCACTAATGGGGCCTGCAGTGACGAGCGCAGAGTACACCAGGTCGTAATGGACCACACTAGCACCTATCAGGAAATCCAAAAGGTCTGTACTATCAACCTGAGGAGCTGTGAGCCCCTACGAGAGAAGATATCTCAAATAAGTTGGGGCACTGTTAATGACACATAATACAAAAGACTTGTTTTTTTGGGAAAATCTTTAACAAAACACAATCCCTTTAGTAACAATCCCTATAATCTCCACTCCTCACGGACGTTTCCTTTCCCCTTCCTTTTTCAGGTCCCCCACAACTCTCCAAGATTTCTCTCGTCCATCCCCCATGCTCTGAAACTCACTACTATAACAGATCGGACTCTCTTCCACCTTTACAATTTTCAAAAAATGACTAAAGCTATCAGGGGGCCACCCAAAACAATAACCCGCTCCAATTGCCTCACCTTCTATTCCTTTCCCCCTTCCATGGGAATTGTAATTTTCGCGAACAGGGTATTCTCTTTTTCTGCATCTTTTTGTTATTTATTGTGATTGTATTAGTTCTTCATTATGTACCCTTGGCTTGTAAAGAGCCTAAATAGTTATGGTGCCCTAAAATAAATAGTAATAATAATTGTCGTATAGTACATATGAATAGCTTTTTAAAATTAAGAGAACATGTGATGACTCCTGATATGTCTGTTTCAGTAAATCCTTATGTTCCCTGTGAAATAGCAATTTTGGATCATCTTCTCTTATACCTCTGTGTTGTGCTGTTCCTCTGTTGTTCCTCCTAGAAAGGTATCACTGAATAAGAGACATGGGTGTTTATAATTCCCTTTTTTTCTAACACTTGTACTTCTAGTCCTCCTGGGGTATTTGATCACAAAGGGGTGTAATCACTATCCTGCAATACAACAGTAATACAGAAAAGCATTTAAAATGGCATTTCGAATCACACCCTATCTAAGGCAGGGTGTAATACGAGTACTAAGCTGGCAGTCAGCAAGGCCTTCATTAGCTGCCATGACAATCGGTCAGCACCCCATGATCACCTTATGCGGGGCCCTTATGCGGGGCTACCATGGAGTGTTGCAGAATTTTGTGACCATTTTAGATGCTGCTGTCATGTTTACAGTGGCTTCCAAATATGTTAATTGGCCAGGACCAGGTAATGAACAGTCGTTATCATTATTAACAGTTGGTATGGTTGCATTCATTGAGTGAACCCACTCCATTTTCCCTTAGTGACATAAAATTAAATATACATGAAATATTGGTGAAGCTTTAAAGAGGACCAGTGAAAAATCCGGGCATATATTAGAAAATCCTTGTGTTCCCTGTGAAATAACAATTCTAGAACACCTCCTTTTATTCTTCTTTGTTATTCCTGCTAGAAATGTATTGCTGAATCAGTCAGCTGGGTGTTAACATTCACAGTTTTGGAAGGGGTGTGTCCCTGCACACATTGACTGTCAGCACCGATTGGACATTGTTAGGGTATGTTCACACGGGGTAATTTCGTATTTGGACTCTAAGACTATGTGCACACGGATTTCGCCCGCAATTACGGTGTGTGGACGGGGGTGGGGCGGGGTTGAGGGGGCCAGCAGCTCGCCAGCCCCATAGACTTTCATTATCCATGGCGCATATCCCGCCGAGGTAATGTGCATGTCACTTCTCTCCCCGCTCGCCGTATTTCGCGAGCGGGGAGAGGAGACGGGATCCATAGTTCTCTATGAGAACTGTGGATTACCGTAATGACAGGGACGGATTTCAGCCGTATTTATGCGCAGTACGGCGCACAATCCGGACTGAAATCTGTCCCAAAATCAGCCGTGTGAACATAGCCTTATACGAGCGAGATGTGCGCCGAAATTACGGTAATCCATAGGTAATCCATAAGTGACATGTGAATTACTTGTGGAGAATACGTGCCACGAATAATGAATGTCAATGGGGCCGGGGGGCTGCCACCCCCCTCCCCAGCGGCGCTGGAGTGCGCGCGTATCAGCGCGACTCCCAAAGCACCCGTCGCAATTACGCAGTCTGAACATAGCCTTAGACTATTCAAGGACACATCCCCAAATGGCAAGACCCAGTTGACAAATTCTGTAACAAATTTCTACAAGTAATAACAGAGAAACAACATAACTAAATAATAAACCTAGTGTTATTAGGCATGACCTTTTTATTTTTGCTTTGAAGCAGTTGCCCAATGAGAAAAAAATAAAAAGAGCAGCTAATTATATAAAATAACAAAAAATCTGTATTCCCATTAATCCACCGCAGATTTGGCAAAGACGTTGCGACGGTTGCTCCAGTCTATGTTTACAATGAGTTGGCATGTGACCACTGTAGCTAATCAATGGCCTCCGTGGTCACGGGATGTATCATTGGCATCTTGCTTTGCTCTCCTCCTCAAATCTGGAGATTCTTCAGGATTGTCTTACAGATCATTACCGTCTCTTGGTCTATGTTTCTGAATATCAGTTGTGATGGAAAATGGCAATTGTGAGTGGAAAATAAATGCAGCCACAGTGGTTGTCACTTCTGAATTAGCTTCAGTGGGTCATTATGTTCTAATGTTCTAACTTTAACAGAATGACAATTTACCATCTGCTGCTAAGAGGAAAGCTTATACGTGACAACCAATATGGCTGCACTTACTGTGGTAATTTTTTACAAAAATAACTGTTGCAACTGAATCAAAAAATTCTGAAATAAGTAAAAGAAATATAAAGTATAAAAAATATTTTTTCTTCTTCCATTGATAAAAGTTCTATTTCAAGTCCAATCTTGATCACGACTGAGTAACTGTCCTCATTATTAAGGATTATTGGGGGACATGTCTAAATAGCAAATTCATATACAGGAAGTCGATAAACAAATGTCACATAAAGAAAATGAATAAACTCATTTTATGTTTTTTGGAAACATAGATTCCTCCACATACCCTCAATTACATTTTGGCAAACATTTGCAATTTACCACATCTTAAATATTATGACTCTGAATGCTATAATGTCTTCTGGAAAATATCACAGAAACATCTAAATACAAATGACTATGAGAAATGACCCAACTTATAGAAAATGTGATGATCCTCACTTATGTTCCAGCTTGTGATGGTTCTTTGCAGAGTCAGACTTTTAGCATGAACAAATGCTTTGTAGGTATACAGAATACATAAGCAGTGATTTTGGAAAGTCGTTTTAGATTTTCATGTCACTTGTGGTGAGCACATTCATACAATGCACAAAGGTTTTTGGAAGGAGCCCTGCATTCTCATGGTCATCTATCAAGTCCCCTGACACTCCCTATTGTCCGATACAGGTGCAGACACAAGTGTATTAACAGTAGCCATGTTTCTGTCCTAACTAAATATCAGGCAAAGACAATGAATCGAGCAGTTGCTGGCCTATTCATGACGGGGTTTTCAACTTCAGGAGGGGGTTGGAAAACAATGTTTTTTTAAAGATTTCCTTTCATTGCCCTGCTTTTTTACAAACAGTTTGCCATTTATTTCCCCTGAAAGAGGAGACATAACCCACAAAAAGCACATGCTCCATTAATTTACACACATTTAGTGTCACTTAGCAACTTATTTAAAAAGGTTTATAATAAAAAACAATTTTTTGGGATGGAAAATTTCCTAAAGGCCATGAAATGTCTTATTACCATGTTTTATTTTTACCTTATGGTCCCTAAATAACGTATCTAAAAATTTTTGCGACAAAAAAAGGGAACTTTTTCATGTAAAGGGTTATTTTTGAGCGGGTTAGCAATGGGGGAAAATACTTACCCCATTTTGGCTTCATTTTTTCATTTTTTTGGGCCCTTTGGCTTAAATTGACTTGGTTACATTTTTTTTAAAAAACTGTCCTTATTTTAGAAAAAAAAAATTCCTTCGACCCCAAATCTAAAAAATTTTCCCGGGGTTTCAACCCCCCTTCCCCAGAATCCTAATCACTTTTGCTTTTTATATTTTTACTCTAAAAAATTATCCAGACCCTATTAGTAAATTTAAACCATACTTTTTTTCCCTCTGGCAAAAAGTTTCCACAGTCTCACTGTTTTAAAACAAAAAAGAACCCCCTTTCCCTTGTTTTTGCAAAAAACATTTTTTCCTTTTTTGGTGTAGAGGATGCCCCCTTGTTCTCCAAAAATCCTGGGTTTTAAATTGATTTTTTGGGAACATTTTATATTTGCCCTTTTAAAATTATTGTGGCGGTGGGGACCTTAGAAGTTTCGCCATTTCTCCGCCATAGGGGTTTTCTGCGCAGCTGATTTCCCAAAGGGTTTTGGGTTCCCCCAAAATTTTTTTTTGGGGGGTTTCGTCGGGGGAAAGGGGCCAGCTTTTGGCAAGGGTAACCAGGTTAATTTACTGGGTTGGTAATTAAGAGAGTTGCCCAGCTGCTTGCCCCCTCGGGTTGGAAAAATTTGCCCGGGGTTTCCGTTTCCCAAAGGGGGGAGTGTGGTTAACTCATGGGGACTGTGCAGGCCTTCCCTTTGGAGGGGAAAAATTCCGGGGTGCTTTCCCCCCCGGCTTGGGAAGCCGCCCCAATGACAAAATTGTACAGTTTTGGTTTTAATTTTTGTGGGGGGGGGGGAGTGGGACCAACCATGCTAGAGAGGGACTCTCTTTTACGTTTAGTTAGGGGGCGGGAGGGCCCTGGGATTTATTTTTTTTGGGCTGTTTATTTTTTTAAACTGTTTTGAAAAAAAAGCTGGGGGAAGGCCAGACTTAAAGATAAACCCTGTGCCCAAATTGTGTTCCGTTTCCCAAAAGGGCGGCGGATCCCAAGCAAAGGGGGGGTGTCCTCCGGGCCCGGGGCCCAAGGATGGCGGGGGAAACCAAATGAGTGAACGCTTTCATATGGTGGAGGTATGCAAGGGGCCCAAAATCGGAATCAAATGACACAGTAACTAAAGTGGCGCAGTGGCGCAAGAATTGGGGGCATGTGTTTGGACTTTTTAAATGGGCAAAAAGAGTTGAAACCTTGGGGCTGGTGAATTTTTCACAGGTTTGGGGGTGCAGGGGTTAAGTTAAAGGGGGCCCGCCCGCCAAACCCTTACTGCTTCTAAAAAAAACTGTTTGATTGGGTGGAAAGAGGGCGATGTGTCCGAAGTTTTTTTTCCAGTTGCCCCAAAAACATGGGTTTCAGGAAAACAACCAAGGCCCCCGGGGGGGAAGGGGGTCCGTGTTAGTTAGTACATCCCCCGACCCCCCAAAAAAGCGGCAACCCGAAAACCGTAACCCCCCAAAGCCCTGGTGGGGTTTTTTAAAATTAAATTTTCTGTGAGAAAGGTTTTGGATGCTAAAAGGCCCAGGCGGGGGAAAGGCGGGGTCACAAAGGGCCTGGTTTTCCGGGTTTTGCCGGGGGGCAAACCCCAATCTACACAGGATGGGCCAAAGGGGGGTCAGCTTTTTGGGGGGGGGGCGAACTTTAAAAAAACCCAGTGGAAAGCGGTGGATGGGGTCCTAAATAACGGGTTTCTCGGGTGGGGGGGAAAAATCCCAGAGTCCCCAAAAACAAGTCCTTTTTGAGGGCCCAACCCAGGAAAAATTTTGGAAAAGGCTGTGGCTATATGTTTTTTTGACCCAGTCTTGGGACTGTCGATAACGTGCTTGAGGTTAAAGTGAAGCGCTGCGGCAGGTTTAAACTTTAAAGGCAGAGAATTTTTGCTTTTTTGGCAAATTGTGGGGGCCCAAAGGGGGGGCCCCGATGGCGAGGGCGCCAGTCGGGAAAGTGGGCCCCTACAGTAAATGTTGTGCCAAATTTCCCAAAGGGAGAACCCCGAATTGTCCCCCGTTTTTAAAACCCTAAAAAAGGGGGGGCGGGAAACCCCATTGATTGCAGTTTAAATGGGCCCCCAGAGGTGATTTAAAAAATGCCCAGATAAAAGGGAGTTTCCCGTGGAGGAGTCCCCCAGCAGCAGGGGGTGTTTTTTTATGTTTTCCACAGGGACCAGAGAAGTCACAGTCCCAGGTTTGGGGGTTCCCCGGTGGGTGGAATCCAAACCCCTGGCTATGGGGGAATATCATCATGATGTGTCCAGAAGGTAAGGGGCATTGTTTCCCAAAAAGGGAGAAACCCAAAATGGGGAAATTGGGGTAAGCTGTTCCTTTTACTAATTTACATATTTTGTTTTAAAAGTACAAAAAAAAAAGTGTGGGACTTGGCCCGGGCTAGCGGAGGTCCCAAAGGGGCCCCCGGCCAGAAGACTCAAGGAAGCAGTTTCAGGGGCTGTTTGGGGTGGGAAATGGTCAAGTTGAGGGGTCAATGTATTGCTGCTGAGTCTTTTTTTGAAAAAGTTTTTTTTGGGGAAAAAAAGCTCTGTCTGAACAGGGGGGTTCCATTTGCAGTCAGGGGGGTCTGCTTTCACCTGCGGGGGACTGAAGGAAAACATTTCCCCCACATGACTGCCAAATAAGTCCGTAAAGACAGGGCTAAAGAGAGAAGTGCCCAAAAGAAAAATTTTCCCGGACAATTTAAGAAAATTTGTGGGGAAAAGTGAAATAGTTATTTGGGGAAAAGACAAGCTCCCCGCCCGTGAGCAAACTAGTCGATAAGGGCCCCCAGAGGTTGGGGTTAAAAAGCGTATGGGGTACTGTAGGGATGGGGTTCCCCGTGAGAGATAACCCGGGAAAAAGGGGGAACACGATCATCTCCCGGGGAGCTAAATTTGGGTTTCCAGTTAAAAAAAGGGTATCCCAAAGCCTTTCCCCTGGGGGGAAAAAATCTGATTAAAGAAATTTCCCGCGTTGTAAGGGGGAAACTCCTGGTTCCAGATGGTTTAATGGGGGCTACCACTGACCGGGAAAAGGGAAATGTGAATGTGAGGGGAAGTTCAAGTTTCAAAAATGCTCCCCCAAAGGTATGGTTTGGGCAAAAGCACAAGTAGGGCAGGTAATTTTTCCCTTTTGGGTTTTTGGGCCTTTTGTAATACTCAGGGTAGTGCCCAGTGTGAACTAGGGGCTTTAAGCAGAAGGGGAATTGGGGGGAGTTCATTTCCCCCTTTAGGTGATAGTGGGTCGGAGTATTGGGGAGAATTTTGAGTCCGGAAGGATAGCCCTGAAAAAAATGTGTTATTTCTTGTGAAACCCCAAAGTCCTTTAGTAGCAACCCAAATGTTCTTTTGCTACTAGGGCTCTAGAAGGGTGAATTTTGTTGCAAAGAATTACACCCTGCCAACATGGTGCCCTGAAAGGGAAAGGCCCAGAGGGGTGAGCGTGGTTTCCCGATAGTAAATTTTTGAAGTAATTGGGGTCCAGGTTTGGGAACCATATCCCAACAGCACCATAGAAAATAGCAGGGCTCCCAGGTGGGAGGGTTTTGAAAAGTAAAAAGGGGCCCTTTTTTTACCCCTTTAAAGGAAAAAAATTTAAACCATACGGGGGCCCGGTGCAAGGGGGTTGGTTTTTAACCCCCCAAGGGAACCGAGAGTTCTCCCGTGGTAATGGGTGCAGGGTTTTTGAGGGGAAAAATCGCACCATTGGGGGTGGGTAGACATAGCAGAGGGGTTTTTGTGCTCAAGCACTAGTGAGGTAAAAGAGGGGAAAAAAGGGGAAATAAAGATAGTTTGAGATGCCAATAATCCGTGAAGTTTTTGGGGAATAGTAAGGGGACCAGGTTCCCCATGGGGGGGGAGCGGTGGGGATGATTAGTTTAAGGGCAGGTTTGGGAAAAGGGGCCCAGGAAAAAAGGGTTCTGTCCCCCCCAGCCATGGGGTTTAAACCCGGGATAATTGGGGATTTTGTTTTTTTGGGGGCGAGGCTTCACCCCAGGTCTATTTTAGGGTGAATTTCAGCGGGGTCTCTTAAAGTTACAGAGAGGGGGGGTTTTGTTGGCCCGCGTCAGAGGGAAAAAATGCACCTTCTGAGATAGGGAACATAGGTCAAAAACATGGGGTTGGTGGCAGTTCCCATGTTTATGGGTTTTGGTGAGGCCAAGGGGCTTGTAGTGGAGAAAAAGGGCTTGGCCCCCGCGTGGGCCTGCAGACTCAGATCTACAAGACTTAAATGATCTTTGAGGAAAAGTTGGGTTTAGGGAATGTCCCCGGATTTTGGGAGTTTCACTGAACTGGTTTTAAATAGGGAACAGCAGACCGATGGTAGGAAAATGCTGTTAAACCTTTGGGGAGTGGTAGAGTACTTTCCCAGGATTTTGCTGAGTTGTAATTAGTTTCAAAAAAACAAGCTCCCGCTTTTATTTGGGGTTGGGGGAAAAGGAAAAGGGTTGTGACCCGGCGGTTTTCCCAAATTTTTAGGCCTGGTGAGTGCTGGGAACCCGCAAAAGGTAAGGGGGGGCTTTTTGGGGGGGGGGGGGGGGGGGGGGGGGGGGGATGGACTCCTGGTCTTAGGCCCTCTGAGGATGTAGGAGAGAGGTTCCCTGGGCAACAGGAGAAGTTCAGAGAGAACCTTTGTTTATTAAACAGCCAGGGGGCAGGAACAAGAGGATAGCATAACCCCGGTTGGGAGGCGTTGTTCCCCTTAGCAAAATATGTTTTAAAATGGGGTGAGTCAAGGTAGCTGGGAAAAAGAGGATAAGTAGGGGGTTGGGTGGTACTCCTGTATCTTTCGGTGGAAAATACTGTGTCCTTCAAAAGGGAAAACCGGGGCTGCTGGTGTCTTGCAAGGGGTTTATAACCCCCGAATAGGGCTTTGAACCCCGGAGGGAAAGGTTTTTTGCCCAAAGGTTTAAAAGGCCTACGGCCTTTATCAAGGGGGGGGGAAATGTGGCGGTGCGCCCTTAGAAGACGCATTTCTCCCCCACTAGAGGTTCTGCAGCAGCTGAGTTTAAAGGTAGGGTTTTAACAATTGCGGGCTTCAGTGAGGAAGGCCGAAATTTTGGGAAAAAGGGTAACCAGGATTAATTAATCAGGTGGTAATTAAAAGAGAGTTGCCGCTCTTGTCCAATCAGGGCTTTTAAATAGTCTGGTCTGCAGTATACCAAGGGGGAGTGTGGCTCATCGTGGAGGAGGTGCGGGCCCCTTGCCTGGGAGAGTACCCTGGGGTTTCCCCCTGGTTGAGAAAACCCAGCCCCCCAAAATGACATTTTGTACAGTGTGAGACAGTTTGTGGGGTGGGTATAGACCCAACCCTGCTAAAAGGGACCTGTACTTTGGGTTAGTGGTGGACCCAAGGATTTATTTTTTTTTGCTGTTATTTTTGCGTGGAAGAATAAAGGGCGGAGGCCAGACTTCAAAAACATCCGTGTCGATTGCTGTCCGTTTCCCAAAGCGGCGTCCAAAGGGCGAGAGTGTCCCCAGGCTGGAAAGATGGGGGGCGAAAGAGTGAACGCTACATCTTTAAACATATTTATTATCCCCCCGAACCCTTTTTTTTCCTAAAAAAAAAAAACCCCTAATATTGTTTTAATTTTTCTGGTATTGTGTCCCCCCAGTCCTTTTATTATTTTCTTTTTCCCCTTTGTACTTTTTCAAGCTCTACAATGTTTTTCCCTTGCACGGGTACCCAAAGCTGTAAAAAATATCCCTGGTGGTCTGACCAGTAAATTTGTTAAGGGGGGAAATGATGTTTTCATCTGTGTATTTGCCTTTTCAATGCCCCCCATGACCCTGTTTGCTTTTCAGTGCTCCCTAAAAAAACCCCGTTGGGAACAAGAAGTGGTTGTAACATTTAATTTTGTTGTACTATATAGTGTGAGCTTCACACTCGGATCACCGCAGAGTCTTCCAGGATGAACAGGGCAGAAGTCAGGGTACAAACGGCTGCTTGCCCGGGGGTTTATTTAAAACAGCAGAACAAAAACCCAATGGAAAACATGACACAAAACAAAAACAAAAAACTTGTCACTGAGCCTTCTAAAAAAGGGGTTAGTTCCCTCATACACCTTGTTGTCCTACACGGGGTTTTTTCCCAGTGTGAACACCCCCACCCCAGAAGGTAGATGGAGGTACAAGCCGCCCCCCTCAGTTTCCCTGTACCTTTTATGACCCGGGAAAATCCTGGCGTAGCCATGGGAGTAAGCACCCCCCTGCCTTGTTACCCCCAATGAAAGGCCCCAACCCGGGGAAATGGCTGGTAGCCGACAACGGTTAAACTAGGTCGACATTTGTCTGTCGAACTATTATAAAGGCCTTTCACTCCACCAAGGCTGCTTATTTTGGTGGCAGCGTCCGGCTCCCCGACATATTCCAGAACCGGGCGGGGTATATCCCCTTTGACTTTCCCATCGGCCTTACATCCCCCCCCCCCTCTGTCGACCTGTGGGGCGGAGCATTTGTGCCTAAAGTTATGCACCCCGACAGTCCCCCCCCGCATTTGTTGTTGTGACCCGGGGCGATGTTCAACAGAGAATTTAAAGTCCTGTAGAGCCAGGAACCACCGGGTCCCCTTCGTTTTTCCCCTTTGTTTTGTGCCTCCACTTTGGGTGAATGGTCCGTGATTTTTTAAAAGGGTACCTTAGGTAGTAGCGCAGGCCTCAATACCCACTTAAGGGCCAGGCATTCTCTCTTACTATGGCGTAATTTTTCTCGCCGCCGACATTTCCGGCTGAGGTACACACCGGTGTTCTTCTCCCTCAACCAACTGTGACAGGGACAGCCCCAATCCCACCTCGAGCCTCTCCCTGGACCAAAATTTTCCCTTTTGGAAGTTTGGCGAAACGAGCACGGTCTCGGGCAGAGACCTCTTTCAGATTTTTAAAAGCTATTTTCGCCCCCGGGTTCCACTTGCCCATGGGGGGGATTGGACCCTTTTGTTAATCGTAAGAGGGGGCTAGGAGGAAAATTTTTGGGCAAAAATCTCCTATAGTACCTGCGAACAAGAAAAGCCCTGACCTGCTTTTTGGAAACCGGGGTTTGGGCCAAATTCCCAAATTCTTAAATTTTTCCATTTTTGGGGCTTGAGCCCCCCCCGATGTATACCCCTAGATAGCGACCTCCTCTAGCCCAGGCACACTTTTGGGGTTTGGGGCATTTAAACCCCCTCGCCTTAGGGCATCAAGAGCCTTTCTTGGGTAGGGGGGTTTCCCCAGCCCCCGTCCTAAATACCACCAATCACCCAAATATGGACGCATATTTTCTATGAGGCTGTGGGATGACACCATCTCCTTGGAATGTGGCCGGAGCCCCATGTGGGCCAAAAGGGGAAAGGACAACATAAGAAGGTCCATCGGGGGGAAAAAGCATTTTCTCCCAGCTTCCTTTGTGAGGGCCCCCGCCAAAACCTTGGTCAGGTCTAATGTGAAATGTACCTTGGGGGTCCGGGCCCTCCCCAACCCCCCACCCGTGCAGGGGTAGGCATCAAATTTTGATAGTCATTGAGCTTGCGAAAAACATTGCAGAATCGAAGCCCCACAGGTTTCGGTAGGCACTATAACCTCCACAAAGGAGACAATTCTCCGGGTTTTGGGGTCCGTGTACCCCCACACCGCTGGATCCCCCCGGGAGGGGCCGCACGAAATGGTCACAGACGACCCCCCCGTCACCCGGGCAGCTGTAAGACGTTCGGGCTGCAGCCAATTCTGGTAGGGGGAGAGGCTAATCTGGCCCACTGGGTTTGCTGGAGAACCCCCCAGGGGTGAAATCTCGGGCCGGACCGTCAAGTAACCCCCAGTCGGGGTAATCCCCCCTTTTAGCCGGGTAGTCCCTTTGGGGTCTTCCTCTAGGGCAAATAGGCCTTTTTTTGGCCGCCCTAGAAAAGGGGGCCCCGGACCAGCCCACTGTCCACGGGGACTGCTCTCTCTCGCATCCCCCCGAAGGTGCCCGAATACGCCCCACGTCCACTGGGGTCCCTTTTTTCGTAGAACTTGCAGCACCATTACGGGGGATGGAGGGCCCCCCTGCTGCCCCCCTTGCTTGTATCGGACCTGGAGCTGCTGCTGTTTGACCAGGTTTTCCCCGTTGTTGTTTCCTTTTAAGGGGTCCGGTGTGTCTCAATCAACAGCGGTTGGTTCTGCTTGAGCCCGCACGGTCTCCTGGGGGGCCTTCTTTGGCTTGCCGCCATTTCTGGAGGGTTTGGGGTTTGCCTTTTTATTAACTGCTTTTACCAGTTTCCCCTTTTTGGGGGTTCTCCCCTGGTTTCAGTTGCCGTTTAAACCCCCACTTTTAATTAACCCTTTTTTGCTGCCCGTCTTTTAAAAAAGCGTCTCTTTAAAATGCCCAAAAGCATCCTCCACCATGTGTGAGCTTGCACACTCGGGATCACCGCATGATCTTCCCGGGATGAGCGAGGCAAAGTCGGTACAAACGGTGCTTGGCTCCGTGGTTTTTTTTAAAAAGCAGAACAAAAACCCAAAGGCAAACATGCACGCAACAACAAAAACAAAAAAGACTTGCTCGTCGAGCGCTTGCTAACAATGGGTAGTTCCCTCACTATCACCTTGTTGGTCCTACCTGGCTTTTCCCCGTGTGAAAAACCCCCGCCCCGAAGTAACTGGAGGTACAGCCCACGCCCAGCAGCTTTACCTGCTACCTTTTAGCACCCAGGGAAAACCTGGGGTGGAGCCATGGGAGTAACACCCACCCTGCTCTTTTCTTTTCCCCAAAAGCAAGGCCAACCCGGGGAATGGCTGTACCGTCTAACGGGTTAAAATAGGTCGACAGTTTTTTACTGTCACATCTATTTATCAACGGCCTTTTACTCCACCAAGGCTGCTTATCTTGGTGGCATGCGTCCTGGACTCCCCAGACATATGTCCAGAACCTGGCTGGGATATATACTCCCTTGTAGACCTTCCCAGCTGCGGCCTTACAATAGATATACTGTAAATACTTGAGTATAAGCCGAGTTTTTCAGCACAAAAAATACGATGAAAAAACCTTCCTCAGCTTATACCGTCAGCATCCAGGCGCTGCCATGGTTCGGGCGCCGGCGGAGATCTCTTCAGCTGTATGCGACTCCCTTGGGAGCTCATACAGGTGACTTTCGAGTTACCCATTGGTGTCTGGGCGCTACCATGGCCTGGGCTCTGGTGGGGATAATTCAGCTGTATGTGACTCCTCTGTATGCAGCTGAAGATCTGTCTTGCGAGCGCTCCCTGCTCCGCAATAGGACTCCGGAAGGCTGCAAGCAGACTTGTGGCCTTCTGGAGTATCCAGCACAGGCAGCGTGCTGTGTCATCAAGCTGGCTGCGCAACCTGATGACATCACGCTCCCTGTGCCGTGAAGAAGAAGGAGCACCTGCGAGCAGCAGGGGAGAAAAAGGAGTACTTGTATTTTTTTTATTTTTTTTTAAACTCTGCCTATACCTGCCTATACTTGCCTATGGGAGACATATACCTGCCTATTGAGGACATATACCTGCCTATGGGGGACTGTGGCAGAGCGACCACTGGTAGTCGCATGATTCTGCCCCTAGAGGGTCTATGGCCGGAGACCTTCTGCAGATGCGCCACCGAGGACCTGGGCTCGGTGGGGAAAAGCCACCTATATTGTGTCAGTAGTGTTATATTACTGACACTTACAGTAGCGGCTAGAATAGCTGCAAGGCAGCTAGGTATGGGGTGGCTCTTTCGGGACAGCTATAGTGTCGGGTGGGTGGCTGTCCCCGCATTCCAGGTCCCTGGGTTTCAGCCCAGATATTGGACACATCTCTGGAGGTCTATAAAAACCTAGCACTTCAGGTGATTGGGGGGCATAGTTGTTACCTGAATGTGTGAAGCAGCAGAGCTGAGAAGAAAGCTCTAGCCCCCCAGAGGCTATAGGGAAGCCTAGGACACAGTGTGGACACTGTACTTTTGAGAGGCTGTGCGATAGGCACAGACCTCTGGACAGAGAGGGTCTCTGTAAGTGAGTTAGTGGCCAGATGGCCATGGATTTATTTTTATGTGTTTGGTTTTTTTCCTGTACACTGTGTGCCTCAATAAAGCTGGCCGAGGCCAGTCTGAAACGTTCTCGTGTGTCAGAAGATCTGTCTGCCGATACCATTCTACCAAGGACGGCGATCCAAACGGCAAGCGGGAATCCCCAGAACGGGCCAAGACGCTGTCCCAGCGTGAGCGAGTCGTCACAGGGACATATACCTGCCTATGGGGGACATTAAACGGCCTATACCTGGCTAAGTAATTTCATTAGTATTCATTTTTATTTTTGAAATTTACCATTAGCCGCTGCATTTTCCACCCTAGGCCTATACTCGAGTCTATACGTTTTCCCATTTTTTTGTGTCAAAATTAGGTGCCTCAGCTTATATGTACTCATTTAAATATAATAAGATGATGTGTATGAAGTATTAATGTCTGAGAAGAATCTGGGGTTCTCTTGTATAGACAGAGACACATAAGCTTAATGGGGTTTTCCCTTTACTCGGGAAATTTTTTAAAAAAAAAAAAGAAATTAAGGGAAAGGCGCCCCCTTAAAGGCAAAAAAGGGGGGAAAATATATCCCCCTTTTCCCTTTTTAAAAGGGAAAAACATAGATTGCCCTCTCCCCTTTGTTTTGGGTTGTGTTTTTTGGCCCGGGCCAAAATTTCTCCATAAAACCCTTTTTCCGGGGGTAGTGGTGTATTTAAAAGTCAGGGACGTAGCAACGGGGGTTGCGGGGGGGAGCAGTCGTCCCGGGCCCTGCAGCCTGAGGGGGTCCAAAAACCCAAACTGCCACATAGGGAGGTCCCCAGAATTAAAAATGGAACATGGAACCTGGGGGGCCCCATTTAAAATTTTTTTAAAAAAACGGGCCCCCAAAGCTTGAAGTTACGCCTCTGAGTAAAGTCAAAGGTTGCGCTGGTTCTTGTGTTAAACACTATACTCCGCATGGAGTGAAAGAATTTAAAAGTAAATAAGTTTAGTTAAAAACTAAACAAATGTCCCAAGGGCCCCGTCTTGGGTCGGCGGGATTAGAAGTAGTTTCAGTGCAAACCTTAATCAATTCCAAAAATTGTTTTTCAAAACATTAAAATAAACTTTTTTTTTTTTAAAAATCTCAGAAAATTTAAATGACTTTAAAAAAGGGTTATCCCAAAAAATTTCTGATAAATGTGGATCCCCCCTTGGGGGCCCCTCTTTTCCCTTAAAGAATTTTTAATTATTAATTATTATTTTTTTTTATTTTAAAAGCGCCATTGGTTCCAGGGCGCTGTACATTCGGGGGGGTTTACATACATAACAAAATTTAAAACGGTACAATGATAATGAGGGAAAGACTTTTGGCACGACAGGGGAGAGAGGACCCCCCCAAGGGGCTTAAAATCTACAAGGAGGGGGAAAGAGACAGGAGGTGGGGGCAAAACATTTTTTTTGGAGGGTGTATTTGGGAAGCAGGGTTTTTGTAGGTTTTTAGGCAAGCCTGAAAAAAAATTTTTTTTCGGGTTTGTTTTTTGAAGCGGTGAAAGTGGGAGGAGGGGCCAAATTTTTTGGGGCTTTAAATTTCCCAGAGAATGGGGGGGCACAGAAAATCTTGGGACGGATTGTGAGGTGCGGGATAAGAGGAAAAACAGAGAAGAAGGCCTGTGAGGAGGGGAGTTTGCGTGGGGGGAGGTATCGGCGATTAAAAAAGGATGTAGGGAAAGGGGAGGGGTTTATGGAGGGGCCTTGTAGGTCTTAGTTAGAAACTTAAATGAATTCGCGGGGAAAAGGGGAAGCCAGTAAAGGGAAATTGATAGGGGGAGGGGCAAAAGGATTTGGGGGGAAGAGAGGTGGAATAAGGGCAGCGGGTTTGGGAAAATTTTGTTTAAAGGGGGGGCCCAAGATGCTAACAGGAGGCCACAGGGGGGATGTTGCAGTGTCCCTAGGGGGGGGGGGATGAAAAAGGGCTGGACCACCCCTTTTTTTGTAGTGTCATAGTTAAAGGAAGGGAGCGGGAATGCGAGAGATTTTTTTTCAGGTGGAGGGGGGGCAGGCAGAGGTGGGGGTTTTGGTTTTTGTGGTTTAAAAATTAGAGGGAGTCAAGGATTACCCCGGGCAGGGGACTTGCGGGACCGGTAGGTGGGGACCCAAATTGGGACTGAGATAGTGGATCAGGGGGGGGGTTTTCATTTTGGATGGGGGAAAAGGGATGTTTAAGTTTTTTTTTTCTCCACATTCTTTTTAAAAGGAGCGTGAGGAAAGAAGGGGGAAAATTTGGAAAAAATACAGCCCGGGGAAATCCGGGAGAATAGAAAGTGACATCGGGGCCCGGGAGATTTTAAATTTGGGGTGTCTTTCAGCTTACAGGGGAAATGAAACCCGTTTTGGGGCCCTATGAGCGACCGAGGCCAAAGTGTAAAGAGAGAAGAGTAAAGGCCCGGACTGACCCCTAAAGGGACCCCAACCCGAAAAGGGGCCGGGTGGAGGGGGTTTGGACGAGAATGAAGAGCGGGAAAGTCCGATCTTGAAGGTACGAGGAACCCGGGGAAAAAGAGTTAAGCCCGTGATGCCGAGGGAGGAAGGATTTTTTGCGGGAAAGGGAAGGGTTTGGGACAGTGTCAAAGGCAGGGGGAAAGGTCTAAGTGGGGGGAGCACAGAGAAAGGTGACGTGAGGCTTGGCAGTTGCTAGGTAAATTGGGACCTTGGTTAGGGGGGTTTGGGGTAAGGGTTTGGGGTGGGAAACCAGATTTTTGTGGGTCAAGAAGGAGTTGGGGGAGAGGGGGGAGGACAGCTGAAGATAGAAGGGGATGCTCGAGGAATTTGGAAAAAAAGGGGGAGCATGAAGAGGGCAAATATTTGGAAAGGGAGAGGGGGGGCAAGGGTTGTTTTTTTAAAAAAAAATTGGCGTGAAAAGGAAATTTTAAAAAGGGGGGGGGAAGATGCCGGGGGGTTACGATGGGTTTGGAAGAAGGGGTGAGGGTTTGGGAAATGATAGAAGCACTAGGTCGGGGGAGGTTTGGGGATGGCAGTGGGGGGGGTAGGGGGTTTGGATTTGGAAGGGAGAGGGAAAGGGTTTGTCAGGGATTGCCAGTGGGGAAACTTTAGGGGGTAAAAGATTTTCAGGTAGAGGGGGTGGTGGGGCCCTGCGGCTGAAACTTTCTTGATGGGGTTGATCTTTGGGGGAATTTTAAAAAGGCAAAAAAAATTTCGCTTAAAGGGGGGGATGGGGGAGGGGTGCGGTGGGCGGGGAGAGGTTTGAAGGTTTTGAAAAATTTGGGTCGGGGGTTGGGGGCAAGGAAATGAAAATTGGTGAAATTTTTCCTTTTTGGGCTGAGGGAGTGCAAAATTTAAAAATTTATGTTTGATTGTTTGAAAGGGGCAAAGTATGGGGTGGTGCGATTTTTTTCTTCCAGGGGCGTTGGGAAAAATTCTGGAAGCACGCCTCATTTTTTTTAAATTTGGTTTGTGTCCCAGGGTTGCCCTGTTGCTTTGCGGGTTCTGTTTTGTGTGAAAGGAGCGACTGAGTCAAGGGTGGGGGTGATTGTGTGGGGGAGAAAGTGGTGGTTTGATTGGGTAATTTAAATGAGGAATGGTTGAAAGAGGGGCAAGAGATCAGAGAGGGGAAAGGACGGTTGAGGCTTTGTAGGTTCCGCGGGGTCGAAATGGAATAGACAGAGGGCAGGGGGGGTGGAAATGGGGGAAAGGTAAGCGGGTTGGGGTTTAAAAAAGGGGTGGGGGGTTTGAGAGGTCAGATAGGGAGCGGGGGGGTGAAGTTGAGGCCCAGAGTTGCCATCTTTATGAGTGGCTCCTGAAGCCCACTGGAAGGGGTCGAAGGAGGAGCAGATTAAAAGGGGTTTTGGGTTGGAAGCAGAGTGGGGGTTTGTGTTTGGGGATTTTGAAGTCTCCCATGTTTATAGTGGGGATGTCGGTGGGAAAAAAAGTGGAAGGGAAGCCCGGAAAAAAAGTGGCAGTGGTTTAAAAACCCCTTGGGGGTTGGGGGGGTTGTAGTTTCGGACAATGCACCCCAAAGGGGGGAGAGGTGAGGGGGCAGAGGTGGAGTGGGGGGCAAAGAAAAAAGGGGTCGACAGGTTTAAGGGGCCCACCCTCCGCCATTTTTTTTGTTACCAAGGCGATGAGTGGGGGTAAATTTTGGGGGCCGCTAAGAGAGAATGCGGCAGGGGGGGAAAATTGGCAGAGGGGGGGCGCCAGGTTTCATTTAAAACCCCAAAGGGAAAAGTAAATTGCGTGGTTTTAAAAAAGTCTTGTATTAGGAAAGTTTTTAATACCGGGCCGGGCATTCCCTGAAACTCCAAGGGGGGGGAAAGGGGGGGCAGGGGTCCCGAGGGATGCGTTTAAAGGGTTTAAAGGGGTTTAAAGGAATTTTTTAGTGGGGAATCTGTTTTAAAAAAACCCGGGACATTGGGGGAATGGGCTGTTTGGGGCCCCCCGGGTTTTGGGGGGTATTTTTCCCCCCCCCCCCGAAGCCCGAAGGGGCAGTGAGAGGGTGAGGGAGGTTTTTCGGAAAGGGAAAAAAATGTTGTTTGGGAGGGTTTGTTTGGTTTTCGGGGGGGAAAAAAAGTTTGGGGAAAAGGTTTGGTTTGGGACAGACGGTGAAAAAGGGTTGAAGCAGGGGGGGATGTGAGCCCCTTATCCAGAGGGGGGAGTTTTGGGCAAATTAAATGTGGGGGAGAGTTGAGATTGCGATAATTTGGGGGAAAAAAAAGGGAAAGTGGGTTTGACAGGGTTTGTAAAGGGTTTAGTGGGGAGAAAGTGAAAAAGAAACCTTGCAATTTCCTTTTTTCCCAAACCGGTTTTTTTCTGGGATTAAATTTAAACTTTGCTGGGGGCCCCAAAATGGAGCAGGGGGCCCCATGTGGGCCAATGGCCACAAGTGTGAAATGACAAAATACTAAGCTTTTACCCCAAAAAGAAAAAATCAGAGGTGAACAAAAAGGGGGGGGGGTCGTGTTACCTAATTAGCAGAGTGGGGGGAAAAGGGAAAAAAGATTACAGGGGGAAATTTCAAAAGGGCCCCCCGGGAAAAAGCTGGGATTGGGGGTTTTGGGGATGGGGGTTATGGGTTAAAAGATATGGCTTCACTGGAAAATACACATCAAAGAGGGCATAAAAGCAATGCACAACAGGAGTTGTTGTATACACAAAGAGGAAAAAAAACACAAAGGAAATGGGGTTTGACTTTTTAAGGGAGAGGGCATACACAATGGACGATGGGGGTTAAAACTTTGATTGCAGAGAATTCCGGGAATGGAAAGATGGGAGTTTGACTTTTGATAGCAGAAGACATACCTGTGAATGAGGAAAAAAGGGGGTGGGTCAGTCCAGAGGGAAAGGGTTTAAAGGGGGTACATTGTCTGGTATTTTAAATTTACACTTAGCTGGGGCCCCAAAATTGAAAGCAGGGGGGCCCAAAAATTTTGCCCCAAACCTCCAATTTTTTTTGACCAAGAACACCACATTGGAAAAGTTAGGGGGCCCTTCACACGGCTTATTTTCCTTTGGGAAAATTTCGGGGAAAGGTTTTTACCCCGCAATTTTTGCCCGGGTGCCGGCAGCCCTGGGCGAGGGGCCCGGCCGGGGTCCCCGGCCCCTTAAGGGCATTCATTTTTCAGGCGGGACACGCCGTAAATAATGGCATGTCACTTTCCCCCCCATCGCCCAAATTTGCCGGGGCGTGGAAAGGAGACGGAACCCCTAAGTTCTCTAAAGGAACTGTGGGTTTCCGAAAAGGCTGGGAAGGATTCCCGCCGTATTTTCAGCGCAGTACAGCGCGCAATACGGCTGGGAAAACCGTCCCCGCAATAAGCCGTGGGAACGGCCCCCTTTTTTTTCAAATCATTTTTAATGGAGTTTCGGGGGGTTCGTATGGCCCAAAAAAGTTTAAAAAGGGTGGGGGGCCCTTGAAACTCTCCATTCAGAACAGGAATTTTCCGCACTCTTCTTCCCACTCTCTATTCAAAATTTTTAAAAGGGGTTTTCAGAAGAGTTTCAAATAAGCCCAAAAAAGGCTAATTTGGGGGTGGCCCTTTTAAATCTCCATTTTAGAAAAAAGAGAAGTGGCCGCACTTGATTACTCTCCATTCATTTTAATGGGCGTTCCAAGTATAGTTTTAATATCAATAAATGTCTGAGATGGGACATCCTGCCTCCAATATTAGTGCAAATGGTATATATACAACGGTATGCTTCCGTTAATACAAACATATAAATTTTTATTCAAATCTTAATAAAAATTTGATTGTCCCGTGTAAACAGATTCCAACATTCACTTTCTTTATATTGTATTATCTTTTATCATTCACCTGGTGGTTGTCATTGAAGTATCTCCTTTACTTTGGTAGTAGCATGGGGAGATTCCGTCCGGAGTGGTACTTGTTGCATCCAGCGTCTCTGTGAAGTTCGAGAGCTACACGCCCTCTTTGTCTTGCATAGAGGTAACCTATAGGAACACACTTATATATGATTCCTGTGTGTTCTCCAATTGTACATTCATTAACTTAAAAACAATAATAATAAAAACAGCGGTATGCATCAGTATGACGGCCATATACATATTTATCTTTTATTCATTATATGCAGTATCTATTGTATGCATACTTTTGAGTTACTTCACATAGCAGTTGATTTGTTTCAGAAAATAGAATTCAAGGTATAGAGTTTTCCATTTGCACTCTTCATTTGGCCTTAGGTGCAGTGTTTGCATTTTAGTGGATCCAAAATATTCTCATTGTAACAATTTATTTTTTAAAATATGTGTGTCACTGGCTTATACTTTTTCTGAATACACCATTTCAGATCCCATACATTGTGTTCCAGCTTCATAATAGAATGTTCTGGCCACCGATGTTTCACCAAATTTTTTTAATTTTAGTCTTTTTTCTTTATTACCTGTTTTTTTCATTCTAGTTCTGAACAATTTTATCTGTGATCTCATTTCATTAATTCTAACTCTTGCTGGTCTTGTTGTTTTGCCAATATATGCTTTACCGCAAGGGCATTTTAGCATATATTTGACATTGCTGGAAGTGCATACCGTGATATAGTTTTTTTTCATTAAATATAGGGTACTCCTCTTTCATTGGATGCGATTATTCTTATCACCTTTTAATTAGTTGATTTACATAATTTTGGCACGCAAGACAGAACCATATGTACCGTTTCTTTGTGTTCTATTAGTGTTTGTTTCTTTTTTTGGGTTTTTGGTGTAAGTATGACCTAATTGAGGACATTATCCCTACACTTTTCCGTCTCTGGTATATAAATCTAGGGGGATCACAAATTAGATGGGACCATATTTTGGATCTAGCTGTAGTATATGACACGCACGATTTTTGAAAATACCTATTTTTTTATATTTATTTCTGAATGGTGATCATAGGTGGTAATGTAGTTAATCCTTTGATCTTTGTTTGTTTTTAGGTTTGCGTGCTTCCTCCCTAGTTAGTGTTTTCCTATTTCATCCCTATTCTTTTTAGTACGTTTCATCGTATCCTCTATCAACAAATTTTGTATTAGTCTTCTAGTCTTGTTCTTTGGTCAGTTCTCATCTTAGTTTACAAATATCGCCTAATCCTTACAAATTGCCCCTTTAGGCAGTCCTTTTATCAAATTTGGAGCATGTTGGCTACTTTTGCATGCAGAGTTGTTCTCTCCATTGATTTTAAGTTGCAAGGTTTGGTCTTCAAATTTTTTATTTTTCTTTATTAATGTTGAGCAATCAAGGTAGTCATATGGATTCTTCGGTCAATATTACTTGTGAATTTTTATTAGGGGATGCACCGTATTTATGAATTCTACAAAAAAGAATTTTAATCTTCTAGTGTGCCCGTCCACAATAATAGACACAATCATCACAACATCTTTAACCACAATTTGTGTTTTTCCCAGCAGAACACTAAATATTATGGATTTAGTTTCTATGGTTGGCCATAAATATATTGGCTATACTGGGAGGCTGATGGAGAACCCATTGCAACTCCTTGTCGCTGTATATGTAAATTCTTGCCAAATTTGAAAAGATTTTTTGTCAAGGATGACTGTCTAATAATGTTAGTAAGAAAGCAATCATTTGTTGGATAATTTGGGGATTTTTTATAAGTTTCTTCTCTAATTATATTTATGCCTTCCTCTATAAGGGATATTTGTATAGAGGTTTTTGACAATTAGGGTAGATATGTATGTTATTCATGTATATCCTACTTGTTCTAATCTCTGTAATAGGTCACTGGTATCTTTCAGGCATCTAGGGGCAGGTTTTGATATGGTTGCAGGAAGCTATCATTATATAATTGCAGAGGATATTTGTATAGATGATACCCACCGACACTATTGGTCTGCTGGTGGTCTTTTTACATCCCTTTGGGGGAATCTTTGGAACATATTATAATATTGGTATCCTGGGTGTATCTATCGTGAGCATTTTATATTTGTTTTTAATAAATATTCCTGATCTTACATATTATCATTAGATTATTCATTCTACTTTCTTTTTTAATAATTCTGTTGGATCTTTTTTGGGCTGATTCATATACTAATCATCTGCTAGTTGGGACTTTCTTCTCTATGTATTGCGTTTGTGCGATCCATTAGTTACTTGTAGCCCCCCCCCCCTATCCGCCTTCTTTTTAATACTTCCTCCTCATCACTTTGTCCAATTCTTTTAAGGCCCTTAGTTCTTTTTTAGTTGTGTTTTTCACAATAGTTTGCATTTTCCCATTCTCTCGTCTACTTCTCTTTCTAACATCTTCTTTGAAACGTTTTCTAGCCATGGGACTAACTTATTATGGGTTCAGATAGTCACAGTCTTTTTTATTAATTTTTCTAGGTACATGTAACGATGATAGATTACTGTTCACCATATTGCATTTTAATTTTATTTTTCTGCAATCTGTGAATAGTTTCTCACTTCAAAATCACAAATACTGGAATGATAGATTGGGTAGGTACAAATTTAATTACCTTTATTAAATTATATTTTTCTGTTCTTCAGAAAGGGACCTTGGGATGAAATGTTCACTCCATTAGATTTCTATTTCTTTTCTTGTCTTTGTACGTTTGGGTCTCTACTGCTTGCAGCTCTGGCTCCTTCTTCTGACAATCCGCCGCTTGTTGCTTCCGCGCTTGGTACGATCCTTTAAAAAGGGTTGTTCGTTTTTCTTAGGATTACGTCTCATACGCCCTTGTATGCTACTTGCATCAGATTCCAGTGCAGGTATTATTCTCATTGCGTTTTTACTTTGATGACGTTTTTATTCTATTGAAATGAAGATTCCTGTTCATTGGACTCCATGTGTAGACTCGATTGTAGATGGTAGTTCTTTTGTATCTATTTCATATTTCTTTAATTTTATGGTCATTATTGGCTCTCCTAATTTTTCAATATTCATTTTTATTTGTTCTTGAATTTGTTTCATTATATATCTTGCATTTGCTTTTTCAATTCTGATTCTGTTTTCTTGATTTCATTTTTTAATATATCTTACCCAATGCAGTTTGTATATGTCTGTACTGTCAATAACAGTAGGTCCAAGGAATATCTGTTACTGATGCAAACATTTATTTGATAAAATTTAGACTCTTCTTTAAGACAAAGATTGGTATCAATGGGATTCTTAATCCTCTTGGAATTCTCTGCACTTTCAGATACTCTGTCAGAGTTGAGGCGATGCAGGTGGAGATTAACTCTTTACGTTTGAGTTGCGTCATAGTTTTTTTCTTAAACATCAGTGGGAATTGATTCAGATTGTGGGCTTCCAGTCAGTCCAAGCACTTTGAGCTGTGTTGGATAATTTGTTGGCGATCACTTTTCAGAGAAGTGTGAGGGTATCGGCTCTATTGTCTGTGATCTGTTGTATCATTTTCAAAACGAATTTTTAAAAGTTTGGTGCTCTTTATATGGGGTAAGTCTTGAATATTCTATTATATGCAATGCACCTTTATTAATGAAAACCAGGTCTATACCTTCGCTGCAGGTCCCCACCTGCTATTCAATTTCGCCTCTCAATATTTAGTGCAAAATGGTTATATACAACGGTTATGCTTCCGTAAATATAAACATATAAATATTTTTATCAAATCTTACATAAAAGTTTGAATGTCTGATGTAAACAGATCTCCACAGCTTCACTTTCTATCTATTGTATATATCATTTATCAATTCACCTGGTGGTATTCATTGAAGTATCTCTTTACTTTGCGTAAGTCGCATTGGGAGATTTCGTCCGGAGTGGACCTTGTTGCATACAGCGTCCGGTGCTGGTGTGAAGCATTATAAAACACCTACCTCTCAATACAGCGCTACGTCTAGCGACGTTTCGAGAGTCTAACACGCCCTCTTTGTCAAGCACTAGAGGTAACCATTAGGATACATCACTTATATCTGATTCTGTGTGTCTCAATGTACATTTCATTATCTTAAAAACAATAATAATAAAAACAGGCGGTATGCATCAGATATGACAGGCCATCTAACATATTTATCTTTTATTCATTATATGCCGATTCCATATACCTATTGTAGCATACTTTTTGGTTATTCACATAGCAGCTGATTTGTTTCAGAATAGATTCAGCTATAGACGTTCCTATTGCATCCTTCATTTAGGCCGATTAGTGGTACAGTGTTTGCGCATGTTTTGTGGATGCCAAAACTACTTCTCTTTGTGTAACAATTATATTTTTTAAAATATGTGTATCACTTGCTTCTACTTTTTCTAGGAATACACATTTCAGATCCCTTAAAATTGTGTCCAGAGTATCATAAAAAATGCTGGCCACTATGTTTCACAAATTTTTTATTTTTACGTCTTTTTCGCTTTATTAGCTGTTTTTTCCATTCTAGTTGATGAACAATTTTTATACTCTTGTGATTATGTTCATTAATTCTCATCTCTTGTGTGATTGTTGTTTGCAATAAATGCTTTCCCGCAAGGGCATTTTACGATATTATACTATGACATTGCTTGGAATTGCACTGTGAAATATTTTTTTCATAAATATAGAGGTACCTTTCATTGGATGCGATATTCATCACCATTTATTATTTGATTACATCTATTGGCACGCAAGGACAACCATATGTACCTTTCCTAGTGTTCCTATTAGTGTTTTGTTTATTTTTTGTTTTGTTGTAGGTCTGACCTAATGAGGACATTACTACACTTTTTCCCTCTCTGGTATATAAATATAGGGGGTATCAACATAATAGATGAACCATATTTTGGATTACCTGTGTCATATGCCAGCAATTTTAATATTACTTTTGTTTTTAATTATTTCCTGCATGGTGTTCATAGGTGGTATGTAGTTTAATCCTTTGATCGCTTTTTGTTTGTTTTTGTGTTTGCGTGCTTCCTCCCTAGTTAGTTTTCCTTATTTCATCCCTATTTTTCTTAGTTACTCGTTTTCATCGTTTTCCTTGTCGGGGGATAAGCATATATTGGCCAAACAAAAGACCAGCATATGAAGAGTGAGAATTAATGAACATAGATCACAGATAAGAAATTGTCAGAACTAGAGAATGGAAAAAAACAGGTAATAAAAGAAAAGACGTAGAAAAATAAAAAATTTGTGTGAAACATCGGTGGCCAGACATTTTTAGAATTGGGACACAATGTATGGATCTGAAATGGTTTGTATTCTAGAAGAAAGTTGAAGAAGTGATACACATATTTAAAAACTAAATTGTTACAAGAGAAGTATTTTGGAACCACAAATGCAAAAACACTGACACAATATGGCTAAATGGGAAGAGTGCAATTGGAACCGTCTATACCTGAATTCTAGTTCTGAACAAATCAGCTGCTACTGTGAAGTACCATAAGTATGCTACCATAGGATACGGCATATAATGAATAAAAGATCAAATATGTTATATGGCCGTCATACTGATGCATACTCGCCTGTTATTATTATTATTTTTTTATATAAATTTGTTTTAGATATTGAATGTACAAGTGAGACCTACAGGAATACATGAGTATAAGTGATGTTTCTCTGATTGGTTACCTCTTATGCTCTGCAGCAACAGAGGGCGTTGTAGCATCTCGAATACGTTTCGCCGAAGACGTAGCGCTGTTTGAGGAGGCTGAGGTGTGGAGGAAGGCTCACACAGCTCAGACGCTCGGATGCAACAAGTCCATTCAGGAGGAATCCTTCCATGCGTCTACGCATATGTTAGAAAGGAGATACTTCAATGAGCCACATGGTGAATGATAATTGAATTAATAAATATATAGGGAAAGTGAAGTGTGGAATCTGTTTACACTGGACATTCAAATTTTTATGTAAGATTTGAATAAAAATTGTATTGTTTTATTACGAGAGAAGAATTAGCTCCGGTGTATATATACTATTCTGCACTTATATTGGAGGGCCATATTGAAGATAGGCAGGATGGGAACTGCATGCGAGGATAACCTGTGTGTTCATTAATAAAGGTGCATTGCATGATGAGTATATAATCTGAGATGGGACAACCCCTTTCATATAGCTTATTTGCACTGCATTTAATAAACAAGACAAGGCAATTGGTTAAAGACTTTGTGAAGTCCAGAAAACCCATTTTGATAGTCCCTATAAGGGAATTCTGAGTTAGTAGATGTGTCCCGATGTTTGCTGCTTTGGTTGTTTCAGGTTCAGCTTGTTCATTGCAGAGTCAGCAGAATTTCAGATATAATAAATTCAGGGAGAAATAAAAGATAAAAAAAATAAACATTAAGTCTAACTCCACTCCTAACTAGTGATGAGTGATTACGTCGACTATCGTCATTCGGTGTCAGATAGTCAGATAATCGGCATATTTATCGAAGGACGATTTCCGTTTTTAGCTCGATAATAGATTATCGCCACAATGACCATTAAAGTCTAGGGGAGTAGGAACAAACACCTTCTTTCTGTACACCCAAACTGGGCTGGTGAAGGCTGGAATTAAACACCTACTACAGTAAACTGGATACGTGCTACATCTTAGGCACACAATTAGGACACAAGAGTCACAGATATAAAAAGTCACAGATATTCACTATCCTGCTCACTGGTACCACAGCTTGACCCTTACAAACCTGCATGACCAACAAATTATAATAAGTGTCCAGAAGTGCCATTATGATTTGAACCATCATTTTACTTGAACGGGACATTGACTATCCTGTCGGAAGCAGCATGAGCCCCAAACCTGCCATGAAACTAGATTAAAAAAGATGCCGGAAAAAGGAGGTCTTTCAACCACCATTTTTGTTTTATGTGGACCATAGAATATCCCTGTCCTGGGCCACAGCATGGAGCCCCAATACCTGCATGTCGCCAACAGATTAAAATGTGCCGGAAAAGGAGTCTTTCAACCACCATTTTAGTTGAACTCGACATTGACTATATCTGATCCTGTACCACAGTAGATGACCATTAAACCTGTCTGACCACAGATTAAAAAGTGCCTCGGAAAAAGGCAGTCATTCCAACCACCATTTTGAACCTGGACAATTAGACTATACCTGTTCTGGGAACCTACAATCTGTTCAAGTCTTCCTCTATCCTCCCTTGTACAATTCAGAGGAATATTTGTTATCAGCTCTATTTTGTACATGCCAGTTTTTCAGTGTTTGAATTCTGAAAACTATTTTTAAATATAGGATGGAATCCCACCATACGTCTTTGTTTCTCTTTTTTTTAATTGTATTAAATGGTTTGTCTCAATACATGGATTGCTAGCTATGTTAAAGATCCTTGCAAAAACAAGTCATTTTGCAAATATGTGTCCAATAACAGTGTCCTACCTATTCCGGTTTCTGACAGCACGCCATCACCTTGAGCCACTCTTGAAAATTGTGAAGGAAACAAATGTCTGTTAGAAACCACTTTTTTTACAATAGGATCTGTAGTATAGTTGCATTTCACAGCAACATGCCCCAAAATTCAAAAAGCATTGACCTGAGCCACTCTTGACATTGTGAAAAAAAAAAGGGCCCAGGTCTCTAGAAACCCACATTTTTACAAATAGACCTTGTAGATTGCTGCATTTCCAAAGCAGCATGACCAAACAAATTATTATAAAATGACTTCTCAGCTCACTGCCGTTAAAAATTGTGAAGGAGAAATGCCCACTCAGACGCCACATTCTGTTCCAGAAAGGATCTGATAATAGCTGTATCTCACAGCAACATGACTCAGAAAAAATATTATGAAAATGACTTCTCAGCCTGTAAAAATTGTGAGGAGAAATGCCATCCAGAAGCCACATTTATGTTCCAAAGGACAATGAGTATAGCCTGTTCTTCCCTCAGACATGACGCCCCAAAACGACAGTGGACATGTGAAAATTCTATAAGTTAAAGTGAGTAAAATGGATTACTGTTTTGTCATGAAACTTTGGGGCCACTTGGTGTCATTTTACAGTCTCCCTCACCACAAATAACCGCAGCAAAAATGAACTTTTAGGTAACTGAGAAAAAATTGCAGTAAGAAATGATCATTTAAAAAAAAAAGTTTTCAAGAGGACCTTTTCCTGTTGAAAAGGAATGTGAAGTAGACCGGCAATTAATCGGTTACTTCGGGCATTGGGAAACAACATCATCAGAGTATCCATGCTCTGATTTATCTTGATGAGTCAAACGATCCACATTTATTCTGTGCAAAGCAGGATGCGTTTTGTCTGTAAGATGGTCTCCTCCAGCTGTGATGCAGGTCCGCTCAGATATGTACGCTGGCTGTGGAAGGCAAACACCTCTATGGCAGTGGCAAAACGAGCTGGGCCTTTTCTCCATTTTGGATACACAGAAGTCGATTGGTCCGGAACCTCAACATCCAAAACATCGGTGTGACTGCAGATAGTCGTGCACCATGATCTCTTAAGCCGGTAGTCTCTGTGTGCTGTTTGTGTGCTCCTGCAATACATGCGTTGGTGAGGTGTAAATAAAGATTGTCAGAGGTCACCCCTATTAGGTTTCTGCCACATTTGCCTGCTGCTGCTTGACTGCCCTACGGCTGCTCGGCACTCTACTGCGGTCCACGTTGTGACGTATGTTCCACCCCCCAAATGGAACATTTGAAGAATGTGAAGCAAGACGCAAACAGATGTCTCCAGGTTGATCAATCACACGGTCTCCAATTCCTGCATTTTAATATCTATTTGGGTGGGTGGAAGGAAGAAATGCTGATGTTTTGTTTTGTACGGGGATCCAGGGAGGGTATGGCAACGCCTAGTAAACTGTTGTTCATTTTTGATGGCATTAATGCGAGGATCATGTTGAGGAAATGGAGCATCCAAGCCACTTCATGTGAGAATGGAGCCTTGATTTTCCCAAGCCTCTGGTCGAGGGGCACTAGCAAACTGGATTCCTCAATTCATCATCTCAGCCTCAAAATTCCGCCAACCTCTTCCTCATAAGCAGGAGTTGGTAACTTCGGTGTCCAGGAATTACCTCGCCTCCTCCTCCTCCGCTTCCCTCCGGCCACAGCTTCAACACAGCCCTGACCTTGCCATCAGATGATGCACCCTGAGAGCTGAGGTGCGCCTTTGCACTAGCCCTGGACCCTGAAACTGCTTTAATGAAGGACGATAAAATTGTGTTGAAACGTCGGCGCCTTTGTGGATTCAACGGAGAGAAATGGCTCTGTGTCCGTCTCCTCCTCTTGTCGCTTGGTTGGACTGATGTTTCAGAGTAGTCCAATGATGTTCCTGAACTAAGATCACCACAAATGGTCATGTTGACAAGGGCATTTTCCGCACTGACCATTTGGTGGCTTATACAAAAAATGGAAAAGGATGGTGCATGAGTCTTTACCTGCATCCACTCTCACGGTGGCTCCATACCCCGAGGTCCGCACCGCTGCTTGTAAGGCCATTTGAACTTCGTTACTGCGGTAATGGCATTGCGCCTGCTGACACAATCCTGGAGCATGTGGGAGGCGTGAGAATGCCAAGCATGTTGCCACGTCAACAAGAGACGGTTGTCGGGGAGGCTGAGTGACGTAAAACGCAACACAGGCGGGATGAAGAAGATGTGCGACAGCGGAACTCAGACCTCGAGCATTCTCAGCAGCACCAGTACAAACCCGGGTAGCGCTTTAGAAATTTTTGGACGACAAGGTTCATGACCATGTCACAAGGCAAGGGATGTGCTCAGCCCTACCGATCTTATGGGCGGCAGAAGATTTTGACCGTGTATCGCACACCACCTTGCCTGGCACAAAGTTCTTGTTCAACCCAGACAGCGCTCGGTCTCGTTGGGTTGAGCCGTACACAGATCCTGATCTGTGTGTGGACAGTCTCCAAGACAGATTAATTTCAAAAACAGCCTGGTTTTCTGGGCACATGATGCCACCAGAGGACCTTGGGGGAAAGAACCCAGCACCATCCCTGCGGTTTTGAAGGCGTTCGCCGAGCTGGAAAGCCACCGTCACCACCAGAACAATTCACCCAGCTCACCCAGTGACCCTGTCACAGAGATATAGCGGCCCTTGGCCGTGCTTACTAGTCCATGTGTCGGTGGGTCAGATGGGATTTTTCCGGACACAGATGCAGACAACGCGCTTCAAAATTTTAGTTGACACGTGGCGGGGCAGGGCAGGGACGGCTTTTCTGGCAAAAAAAATGCCTCCCTCGGCAATCTGGTATTGGGGGCAGGAAAAGGGCCCATGATATGGTGGAACCCATCTGTGTTCCACTAGATGGAAAGGCAACTTTCCAAGGCCAAAAGCCTGGCAATGCCGAAAATTCGGGCCCTTTTGGCTTTGGGATGGTTTGGGTAGAAGTGTTTTTCTTCTGCTCCCAAACCTGGTTTGAAAAAGGCTGGCTGCTGACGGCCGTGTATGGCGTGCAGGTCGTCAAACTGGTGGAAGGAGAATGGGTAGGATGGTCTCTGGTGGTGCGGTGGTACTCGGGGGAGGGGTGGGGGGGCTGAAGCAGAGGTGAAACCCTGATCATGGAAATCCCTAAAGAAGCATTTATGCTATCTAGCATACATGCAAAAAGGGCAATACACATAGTGTATTGCCCTTTTAGCAGTAGTGTGCCGCTGGCGGCGGTCTGTGTGTGTACATGTATAATTACATTGTGTTGCCGCAGCCCTGCCAGTGGCACCCAGTTTGCATACGTTTTTTTTTAGAAATGTTTTTGTGTGCAGAACATAAAATTATACCCTTTGGTGTACATTGATTTTAACCTATAAGGGAAGGAAGGGGTGCTTCCATTTTGGGTTTCTGTCCCCGCCCACTCTCACAGGCTGTCATAAGAAGGACAGCTTGCAGGTTGGGTGTTTTTTATTTTTTCTCTCTGAATAATGGAGGTCGGTTTGACCAGTGAGAGGCCTGATTGGCTCGATTGACTGCCCGATTTTGAGATCACGTTGAAAGTCGTGGGCAGCTTAAACATCTTTTGATCAAAATATGTGAACCAAGAGTCTCAATGATCCCTGATCATGACTCTGAGAGACATGGGCAGCTGAGGAACGCTTGGTGGTAGCGGAGGAGGAGGAGGCGGAGACAGAGGGTTTTGACAGTGGTTTTTGGAAAACCCGGGAAAAAGGGTTTTGGGGCCTTTTTTTGGCCCCAATGGTTTTTTTCCCCCCCCATTTTCCAAAATCCCCTGCTTTTGCTGCAAAGTGACCCCAGACATGTTTTTTGGGGGGCGGTTTTTAAAAACCCTTTAAATTCCCTTTCCCCCTACGGGGCGGTTTTTTTTTTTTTTGGCAAAGGGCCCGGGATATGAAACCCCTCCCCTGTGTTTAAAACAGAGGGTTTTCCCCGAAAAAAAGGCCCCCCGGCCCCTTTGGAAATTTTTCCCGGACCCCTTTTTTTTTTGACGGGGATAAAACAGGGAGCGGGGGTTTTTTTGCTGACGTTTGGGTGGCGGTCATCCCCAAACGGAAAAACCTTTTAAAATTCTCCCCTTTTTTTTTTAAGCTGGACCCTACTGACCCCCTACCCCATTCCCCTCCCCCCTTCCCCCTCGCCATTTGTTAACCTTGCAAGCAAAAATTTTTTGCTGAAAAGAACCCCCGTTGGAAAACCCCATTGGTTCCCCCTCCCATCATCCCCCCAAACAACACCCGGTTTACCTTTTTTCGTCCCCCCGAACCCTTCCCGCCAAAAACCAGGAGCTGCAAAACCCCACAACCCAAAAGGTTTCTGCAAAACTTTTTTTCCCCACCGGGCCCCCCGGGTTTTTTTTTCCCCATTGACCTCCTTTTCCCCCCTCCTCCCTTTTAGATTTTAAAAAATCATTAAAATGGGCCCCTCAGAGCCCGACTAAATCACCCCCCTTTTTTGGGGCCCCTTTTATCCTTTTTTAAAATGGCCCTTCTGAAAACCCCCCCCCGCATTTTTTTCATCCCCAAAAGGGCCCTTTAAAAAATTTGGGTTTAAACCCACCCGTGGGTGGGGAACCCCGAGTTTTTACCCTTTTGGGGTGCCCCTTTCCCTTCATGTTGGGCCGGGTTTCCCGATGAAAAGGAGACGAAAAAATTGGTGGGCCCCTGACCCGGGGGGACCAAGGGGGTAAACTTGGGGTGGAAGCAAAGGGTTTTCCCTTAAAACCCCTGAAAACAATTGGCCCCACGCTGTTTTTTGGTTTTTTCCCGGGGATTCCCCCCGGGCCCCCGAACCCCGTGATGAAAAAAGGGGCCCCGGAAGGTCCCCCGCCAAAACCCACCCCATTTCCCCCTGGCTTTTTTCCCTGTTGGCCCCCCCCGCAAATGGGAAAAAGGGGCCCCCCCTTCCCCCCCTTACCCCCCTTTCCCCCCCTACACCCCTTTTGCCTTTTGCCTGCCCCTTTCAAATTTTTGCTCCAAAGTTTTTTAAAAAAAAAAAATTTTAAAAAAAGGGAAAGGAAAGGATTTTTTTTTTACAGGGGCCTTAATTAAAAGCTTTCCCAAATTTAAAAGCTATTCTTAAATTCCCCCCCCTAATTTCCCCCCACAGGGGCCAAATAGGGGGTTAAAAAACTGAAAAAAGGTTTTTAGCCAAAACCCTGGTGGGAAAAGCGTCCCCCCGGTGGGGAAAAAACCCTTTAAAAACAAAAAAACAACCCGTTGGTTTTTCCCCTTTCCCTTTAGTCCCCCCGGGGGTTTTTAAAAAGCTTTCCCATAGGGAAACCCCAAGGAAATTTTTTAGTTTTTTTAACAAACCCATCATACCCAAATTGGGGCTAAACTGCCCCCAAACTGAAAAATTCCCCCCCGAGGGGCAATAAAACATTTTGAAGTTTTTAAAAACCCATGAAAATTTCGTTTTTTTTTGCAGCAGGACAAAAAGAGAAAAAATTTTCCCAAAAATTTTTTTCCCCTAAAAGAAAAAAGTCCCCCCCTTTCAAACGTGGGCCCCAATTTAAAAAAAAATAGGGGGCCCCCCACTCGTGGGAATTTCCCGGGTAATTTTTTAAAATTTTTTACCCGGAAAAAACAAAAGGTGGGGGTTTTTTGGGACCAAAATTAAAAAACAACCAAAAAAAGAAAAGGCCAAATTTGATTCCCAAAAGAAGTTGGAAAAATTCCCTTTTTGAATTTTTAGGGAAAAATTCTTTTTTTGTAACGAAAAACGAAAATTTTTTTGGGGAAAATTTTGCGGGAAAGAAGTGGGCCTTTTTTTAAATTGGAATTAAAAAAGGGGTTTCGACCCCATTCTTTTCTTTGGGCAAAGCACTCTGGGAGGAAAAAAAGCCCCTAGCCCCCCCATGACAAAAGTTCAAGATTGGAAAAACCAAACAAAAAAACCCCGCGGGGTTCTGGGGAACCCTCCCGCACCTTTTAAAAAGACCAGCCCCCGCCGCTGGGGCTCCCCACTCCCCCCTTCCCCTGTAAATGACAGGGAAAGGTTCCCCGCTTCCGGGTTTAAAAGCCCCCTTTTTTTTGGGAAAAACTAATTTTTTTCAAAAGCCCAATTTTTTTTTTTGGGGTTTTCTCAGCCCTTTCCTCAGAAAAATGGTTTTTTCCTAAAAGTTTTTTTTTTCTGATTTTTTTTGGGGTTTTTTGGATCCCTTTTCAAAAAACCCAAATGTGGGGTCCCCCTGCAGCGCCCTATACATTCAATAACCCCCAAAATGGGAAAACTAAGCCCCGTTTCCCCCGTTTTTATTTCCCTTTTTTAAAAAAACAAAAGGGGGTTTTTCAATACAAATTTCCCAAAATTTAATTTTTTTGGGTTTCTCAAATTTTAATTTCCAAATTTTTTCATCCAGGGGGGTTAAAATTTAAACCTTTTTTTTTTCCCGGGGTGCTGAAAAAAAAAAAAAAACCGTCCTTTTTTTTTAACGCCAAAAAATAAAAAATTTTTTTTTTTTTTTTCCCCAATTCAAAAAGCAAGGTTTAATTAAATTTTTTCTCTTGTTTTTGGTTGGCCCTAAAAAAAAAAAGCCCCAATTTTTTAAAACCCTAAAAAAGCTTTCCCCAGTTTTTTGGTGGCTCAAATTTCCCCATTGCGCAATTTTTTCAACCAGGGGGTTTTTAAAAAAAACTTTTTTTGGGTGGGTGTGCTGACAAAAAAAAAAACCGTCCCATTTCAACGCCAAAAAAATAATTTTTTTTTTTTTTTTTTTGGTAGCCTAATTTTTTACAAGGGAAAAATTTAATTTTTTTTTAAAAATTTTAAACTCTTTTTTTTGGGGGGCTTTGAAAATACACTAAAATTTTAACCCCGCTACAAAAACTACTAAATTTTTTTGGTGGCCAAATTCCCCCCCAAATTTCGCAATTTTTTCAACCCCAGGGGTTTTAAAAAAAGCCCCTTTTTTTTTTTGCCCGCTTTTGGGGTTTACAAAAAAAAAAAACCGTCCTTTTTTTAAACACCCCGAAAAAATTAAAAAAAAAACAATTTTTTTTTGTAAAAATTTCCACAAAACGAAGGGTTTTAAAAATTTAAACCTGTTTTTTTTGCCCTTTTAACCCCTTTTGGGAAAAACACCCGGGGGCCTTTTTAAACGACACATACAAAAATAAAATTTTTTCCTGGGCCCTTTTTTTTTGGAGCGCAAAATTTTTTATCCAAGGGTTTTCCCAAGCTTTTTTTCTTTGGGTTTTCCCCCTTTGGAAAATCCCAAAAAAAGGGGGTAAAAAAATTTTTTTTCAATACAGAAAAAACTTTTAAACAAAAAAGTGTCTTTTCCTTTTAAAAACCCAAAAAAGGAATTTTCCCGAAAAGAGGGGGTTGGCAGGGCTTTTGCAACCTTTCGAGTTTGGGAAAATTGGGCCCCCCAAACATTTCCCCGAAAGGGCCCCCCGGTTTCCCGCCCCAGCAAGGGGGCTCGCAGCAGGGGTCCCCTTTGGTGGGGGGCCACAACGGCCCCCCCTCCCCATCCCCGCCCGGCCCTGGTTTTTTTGTTTTTACAACCCAAGGGTTTTTTTGAAATTCGGTTTTTTCTAGGTTTTAAACCCCCCTTCCTTTCCCCCCAGAAGAAAACTACAACCCCCCCGCCAAGAAAATCCCCGGGGGGAAAAACCCCAAACCAAAAACACTTTGTTTTGGCCCCTGGCCCGGGGAAAAACGGGGCCCCGCGGCCCCCCCAAACCCGTCCCCCAAAACCCGCCCCCCGGTTTTCCCCTCCAGTTCCCCCCAGCCCCGGGGGTCTACTAAAGTGGTCCCCGGGCCCCCCAGCGCCCAAAAAAAATATAGCGAGGTGAAACCCAAATTTTTAAAGGAAGGGGAGTTTAGCAAGTTTCTTTTCAAACCCAAGAAAAAAGGGCCAATTAAACCCCCCGCTTTTTGCAAAAAGGCCGGGGAAAAAAATAAAGAAAAGGGAGATTTTGGGATGGGGGTTCCCCTTTGGGGGAGAGGTCCCGCCTCGGGTTACCAAAACCGGGGGATGAGGGCAGTAGTGGAAAAAATTTAAAAAACAAAAAAAATTTTTGGGTGTAGCCAACCCCCCCAAAATTGGGGGCCCCCGGGGGAAAGGGAAGGGCTTTTATCAACCCTCAGGAAAAAAGAAAGGGCCCTCAAACTTGGGGGTCCCCCCCCGGGGGGCGGCGCAGCCGGCCCAAGGGGGGTTTGGGGGGTTTTCCGGGGGAGTCAGCAAGGGGAACAACTAGGGTGAGGTTTGGGAACCAAAAAGGGGCCCCGGGGGGAGAAAAAAACCCCTTTTGCGGTTTCCAAAACCCGTAAACGGCAAAAAAGGGGCTCAGCGAGGCACCCGGCGGCAAATAAAACCCCCAGTGCCGGGGCCCTTGGCGGTAAAAAACACTACTCCCCGGTGGGGGCCCTTTTTTTTTGCTAAACCAAAACCGGGGGAACCGAATATGGGGGAAAAAATGTAGAATTTTTGTTGGGCCCCGAAAAAATGAAAAACCGTGGGCCAGGGGAACTTAAAATTTTTGGGCACAAAGCCCCCCCTTTCAACAAAATGCAACGTCCCCCCCCATCCGGTGGGGGGGTGGGAGGAAACGTGGCCTCAAAAAGGGGTTTGGGCCCCTCCCCGCCGCTGCAGCCCGCCAAACCCGGGCCCGTTTTGGGGAAAGCAATTTCCATTTTTTTAAGCCAGTTTTAAGGCCCCACCACCTCCCGCAAAAAAGGCACTGTTTCTTTTTTTGGGCAAACCCCCTTCCCCCGGGCCCCCCCCCCGATGCTCCCCCGCTCCTTCCCCTACCCAAGGGGGGTCCACAATTTTCCCTTTTAGAAAAGGCGATTGTAAAAGGGGACAACATAAAGCCCCCTCCAAACCCCTCCCCAAAGGGGCCCCGCACCCCGACCGTGGCCCCCCCCTGCCCCCCCCAAGTTTTTTTTTGGTCTTAGCCCGTTCCCCCCCCCCTTTCCCCCAAATTGGGGGGAAAAACCCCGCAAAACCCTTCCCAAGAAAAAATTGGGTTGTGCCAGCCGAATGGATAAATTTTCCCCAAACCGTAATTTTTTTTTTCCAAAAAAAAGGGAATTACCCCAAAACCCCAAAAAAATTAGAAACCCGAAATGGGGGCCCGTCCCCCGACTTTTCGGTTTTTTTTTCCCAAGGTTAAAACGGCAAACGCGGACCCCTCCCGGACCGTAAATTTCGGTTTAGGGCCCCCGTTAAAAAATGTCCCCCTTTAAAGGCCCCCCGGTTTAAAAGTGCCCTTTCCCGCCCCCGGCCCCACCCAAAAACTTTGGGACCCGGAACAAACCCCTTTTCCCCCTCCCCCCTTTCAAAAAAGCCCCGCTCCCCGCCCAATGGGCCCGCCCCCTCCCCTCCACCACCCCCCACCCCTCTCAGCCCCCCCCACAAGGGACTTGGGTCCCCCAAAACCAAAAATGGGGTTAAAAGGGCCCCAGCCGGGGGGTCCCCGCCGTTTTTTACACCTAGCCTTTTCCCCCGGCCCAACGAAGTTTTCCCCCAGGGGAGGAACGGGTTTCCCCCGTCCCCTGCAGCAAAAAAAATTTTGATGTGGGGGCCTTTTTTTCCCCCGCCCAAAAATTTTCAAAACGGAAAACCAAAGGTGGGCGGGAACCAAAAAAGGAAAGGAAAAATTTTTGTCCCCCCCCGCGGCCAAACCCAGGAGGGAAGGTCCCATCGCCCCCCGGGTGCCCCCACCGGGGTTTTTAAATCTGGTTTTTTTTAAAAAAAGGTTTTTTTTGAAGTTCCCCCTTCCCCCCGATTTCCCCCCTTTAAAAAAATTTTTGAAAATGGGAGGAAACTTTGGAAACAAATTTAACCAATTTTGTACAAAGCCCAAAGGGAAAACCCCCCCTCGAGTTTTTTCAGCGGGAAGGGAAAGGCCCCCCCCCCCAACCAAAGGGTTTTGAATGCAAATTTTTCCCCCCCCGCCCCGGAATTTTCCAAACCTGCACAAAGTTTGGGCCGACTGTAAAAGAACCAAAAAAAAGGGGCCCTTAAAAGATTTTTTTTATGAAACCAGGCCCAAAAAAGAAGTACTCCCCTGTGGGGAACTTTGGAAATTTTTCCAAACCAGTTGGGGGGACTCATGCGTGACACCGCCCCCTTTTTTTTTTTGAGGCCCATTCCCCAGGGGGCCCCCCCTTATTTGTCAGTCGCCAGGGCTAAAGGGAAAAGAATAACTCCCTTCCACGCATCATTTTTCCCTTTAAAAAACAGAAAGGGTTTAAAAAATCTGTCCCCGGGCAGGGGAAAATGAGATTTGGCGACTAAAAAATTTTTCCCTGGCCAAAAATTAGGTCCCCCCTGGGGGGGGGCCCCGAAAAAAGGGGGGGAGAGAGGAAAGGGGAAAATTTTTAGCCAAAAAGCAAATTTTCCCCCCGGTTAAATGAGTGGGATTTTTTTTACCCAGGTTAAAAAAGAAGAGGGGGAAAAAAGGAGCAAAATTTGGGGAAAGGTTTGGGTGGAGAAAGAAAAAAAGACGAGGGAGGGTGACTCCCAAGCCCCCGTGGAAAATAAACAGTTTGGAAATTTGGGGGGCAGGGGGGCCCCTCCCGGAAGGGCACTTGTGCAATGTCCCGCACATGCTTAATTTTTTTGGGAAATGGGCAGCCGAATAGTCACCAAACCGGAGAGGGATGACTTTTTTTGGCCCCCCCAACCCCCATTTTGGGCCCTCGCTACCCGGGGCCCCCAAAAAGGGAGCCTTTTTCCCAGCCCCAAAAAAGAAGGGAAAGAAAAAACTCAAATACTAAGGGAAAAAAATCCCCCTAATCCAAGGGCCCCCCTGCCTATGTTTTCGGGAAACGCCCCCCCCTCTGACAGGTCCCCCGACCGGGGGGCCTCAGCCCCCACCCCGGGACTACCCGCCCGGGGGCTTTCAGGGGGAAGGGGTTTGGGGGGGAAAAGGGAAAATTTCCCAAACTCCCCCAGCAGTAAAAACCCAAGCCCCGGAAATCCCCCCTAAAAACACTTTCCCTTTACCCCCTATTTAAGGGGGGCCCAATTCACCCCGCACAAACACAGCAGGACATGGAGCAATTCCCCCCCCAACCAACAGGTTTTTTGGGCCCCCACTTTTTGGAAAAGCAAATCCCGCCACCCCAGTTTTTGAAATCCCTGGACTACTGGGGGAGCCAAAAAGGAATTTTGTTTTGGCCCCCAAAATTGCCCCCCCGGGTTTGCAAATGGAGAAAAACTGGGCCCCCCCCCCCGGCCATTTGTGGGGGGCATCAAAACGGGTTTTTTTCCATGCGGCGGGGGCCCCTCCCTTTTTTTTTTAAAATTTTTTTTTTATTATTTTTTTTTTTTTTATTTTTTTTTTTTTTTTTAAATTTTTTTAAAGGGGGGTTTTTTAAAATTTTTAAAAAATTTTTTTAATTTTTTTTTGATTTTTTTTTTTTTAAAAATTTTTTTTTTTTTTTAAAAACCCCCATTTTTAAAATTTTTTTTTTTTTATTTTTTTTTTTTTTTTTTGTTTTTTTCTTTTTTTTTTAATTTTTTTTTTTTTTTTTGGTTTTTTTTAAAATTTTCCCCCCTTTTTTTTTTATTTTTATTTTTTTTTTTATTTTTTTATTTTTTTTTTTTTTTTTTTTTTTTTATTTTATTTTTTTTTTTTTTTTTTTTTTTATTTAAAAAAATTTTTTTTTTTTTTTTTTTTTTTTTTTTTTTTTTTTTTTTTTTTTTAAATGATTTTTTTTTGTTAAAAAAAATTTTTTTTTTCCCCAATTTTTTTTTTTTTGTTTTTTTTTTTTTTTTTTTTTTTTTAATTTTTTTTTTTTTAAATTTTTTTGGATTTTTTTTTTTTTTCCCCGGGAACCCCCTTGGGCCCCCGGTGGCCCCTACCTAGGGGTCCCCTTTGGTGGGCCCCGGTTTTCCCCAAACCTCCTTAGGCCCCCCCCTGGGTTTTCCCCCTGGCCCCCGCCAAAAAACTGTGGGGCCCCTAACTACCTGTTTTTTTTTTTCCAAACCTCCCCAGGGGTTTTTGGCCCCCCCCATTGTTTTTGGCCCCCCTTCCCTTTTCCATCCTGGGTGTGTTGGGGGTTGCCCCCCCGGGGCCCCCCCCCACTGTTGGTTCCCTTTTTGACCACTTTCCCTTTTAACCTTTTCCGTCCTTTTTTGCCCCCCCCCAAATGTTTATTGACCAAATCCTTTTTCCATCTTTTTTTTGCCCAACCCCCAAAATTTTTTGTCCCTTTGGGGGCCCACTGCCCCGAAAAACCCCATGCCCGCTTTCCCCCGTACCTCCCCCACATTTGGTTTCCAATTTTTTGCCACCCCGCCGTGGGCCTTGGGGTTTTTTTGCCCCTTCCAGGGGGTTCCCATTGTATTTTCCCCCTTTTCCCCCCCCTGCCTCTGCTGCCGGGGCCCCTTTGGCCCCCGGGCCCCCCGTTTTTACCCTTTTCCCCCAAAAAAACCTTTTCCTGGGGGCCCCCCCCACTTTAATTTGTTTTTTTTGCCCACCCCCCCCGGGAAAGGCCCCTTTCCGTTTTTATTTAAATTTTATTTGTTTTTTTTTTTTCCCCCCCGGGGCTTTTTTCCTTCCAAAAGACTTTTTTTATTCTTCAGGCTTAAACCCTTTTTTTCCCCGGGTTCAGTTTTTTTTTTGGGGTTTTCCAGTTTTTTAAATTTTTTCATTTTTCCCCCCATTTAAAATCCCAGGGGGATTTTTTAAAAAGTGGGAAGGGGATTTTTTAAAAAGGCGGCCCAAATCATGGCCCCTTTTTTCCCCCCTACTAAAACACAAAATTGAAAAGAAAAAAAAAAAAACCCAAAACTCCCTCTGCCCTAATTTTTTGCATGGCCCCAACGTTTTCCCCAAAAGCACCCTGGGAAGGTTTTGGCAGCCCCGGGAAAAAAAGCCCCGTTTTTTTTTTTCGTGGGGTTTTTTGCCGAAGTAAAATTTTTGGACCGAAACGAATTTTTTTTTTCCCCCAAAATCGGCAAGTTTAAAACCCAACCCCAATTTTTTTTTAGAAATTTTGCCCCATCCCCCCTAACAACAACAGTAACTAAAAAATTTTTTGTATTTAAATTTTTAAATACAAAAGGGGGGCCTCTAGAACAAAACTGGGGCCCCCCACCCAAAATAAAAAAAAAAACCTATTTTGAAAAAGTAAAAAACGGAAATAAAAGGTGGGTTTTTTTTTTTAAACCCATGAAATACAAAAACAATTTTTCCCGCAAAATTTTTTTTGTATGGTAATCTAAGTACAAAGGGGGGTCCCCCTTCAAAAAAAATGGGGCCCTTTCCCCCCCAAAAGGTTTAAAAAAAAATGTTAAAATTAAAATTGGGGTACGGGTAAAAAAAAGGTTTTGGTTTTTTTTTTCCCCCTAATTTAAAAAACAACCCGCGGTGACTAGAAAAGTTTATCATTTAGCAATAGAGCAATTGCATCAAAAGTGTATTAATTTCATATAACAATCAGGAAACACAACCAAAAATTTTATGTAATTGCACCCAATTCAAAATTAAACATTTGTAATCAAAAGTTTTGTACTTTCACCCGTCTGATTTTCAGAGGGTTCTTCAGTGGACTCTTCTCATATAAGTACATTTCCCCCATTTTATATCCAGAGGATTCATCAGAGGACTCTACTTATGTTAGACACATTTTCCCCATGTTATCTCCAGAGGGTTCATTGGGGAGCTCTTTTAATATTAGATGCATTTCCCCCCTTTGTTTTCAGAGGGTTCATCAAGAGATTCTTCTGATATGAGATACATTTCCCTCCCCCACCCACGTCTTACTTTCAGAAGGTTCATCGGGGATTCTTTTCAAATTAGACACTTTTCCCCCATCTTGTATCTAGATGGTTCATAATGGGACTCTTCTCATATTAGACACATTTCCCCTTCTTATTTCCAGAGGGTTCATCGTGAGATTCTTCTCATATTGGACATGTTTCCCCCATTTCATTTCCAGAGGGTTCATCATGGGATTCTTTTCCTTTTAGATGCGGTTTCCCCATTTTATTTTCATAGGGTTCATCAGGTGACTCTTATGTTTTTGATTTATTTCCCCCATCTTACTTTCAGTAGATTGAACAGGGGACTCTTCTTTTAGATTTGTTTTCCCCATCTTATTTCCAGAGGGTTCATCAAGTGATTCTTCGCCTTTTATACGTTTCCCCCAACTTATATCCAGAGGCTTCTTATATTAGACACGTTTTCCCCATCTCCTTTCTAAAGGGTTCATCAGGGCACCCTTCTCATATTAGACACATTTTCCAGGCCTGATTTCCAGAGGGTTTATCATGAGACACTACTAATATTAGACACCTTTCCCTTCGTCTTATTTCCAGAGGATTCATCAGGGGACTCTTCTCATATTAGTCACATTTTTCTTGTCTTATGTCCACAGGATTCATTAGGGAACTCTTGTCATATTAGACGCGTTCCCCAGTCTTATTTCCAAAGAGTTCATTAGGTGAATCTTCTTTTATGATTCATTTCCCCCTGCCCTTAAGGAGATTCATAGGGGACTTTTCTCATACTAGAACTGTCACACTGTGTGCCGTGGTCACCTTCCGGATGCAGGGGGTTTTTTGTTGGCCCCTTTCACCCCATCCTGTGGCATCTATCACCCAAAAACCCTGCTCCATTCCCTGCTGCTGCCGGCATCTGGCGCATCCCTCCCTAGGGCCCCATTTTTACACGGGTTTCAAGGTTTTTAAAGGGCCAGCATAAAAATTTGTTCCCCAATGGCGGGCCCCGCCTATTGCTTTATAAGGAACTTTTTTTTCTTGAAACCTTTTGCCAGTTTTGGGGGGGGAAAACAGTATAAATTTCTGCTTTTTGGTTTTGGGGCTTTTTTAAACATTGCTCTGTGACTTCCGGTTTTGATCCTGCTATTGGACAAAACGAAAAAGCCGTGTTTGTTTCCCTTTTTTGGGCACTTTTTTTGCCCACCAGAGCAAACCCCCCGTCATGCCAACCTTCCCAAGCGGGCTCTGATGAAAACCAGGTGCTCCTTAGACTCCACTCCTGGTGTGGTCTGTGTCCAACCTTTTGTGGTGACCCAGCAGATCCACACCAGAAACCGTGACAGATGATTTTCTCCGTTTTATTTCTAGAGGGTTCATCAGGGGAATCTTTTCCTTTGAGACACATTTCCCCCATATTATTTTCAGAGAGTTCATCAGGGGACTCTGTTTATATTATCACCACTGATAACAGGTCAAAATAGCATAACAGTGAGTGCCTACTTTATGCTATTGTTAAGATGGGGGGAATTTCCCCCGAAATTCTTTCTTTCATTTTCCCGAATTTCTGGGCAAAAAATAACTTCGTTCCAAAAATTATTTCGGCACGAATCACGTAAAAAAAACAGCTTTTTCCAGGTTTGCCAGAGCCTGAAGGGTGTGAAAAAAAGTCTGTGCCATGCTTAAATATGAGAGGGAGCTTTTTTTTGGGGTTTTTTTTTAAAAATTTGTGTTTTAGTATGAAAACCCCACATGATGCCCCCGCTCTTAGAACGCTTAAACTAAAAAATTCCCTGGGCACTTAAGGGGGAAAAAATGACCAAAAAACTGAAGGGGGGAAAAGTACCCTTTAAAAAAGTCAGGGCAGCGACAGCGGGAAAAAAAAAACAAGCTGAGGATTTCAGGTGGCAACATCAGGAAGAGGTGGGGTGAGGGCGGCAGCCACAGCAGCATGGGGTCGACAGGGGCACAATGACATTCTGGGGTGGGCCAAAAAAAAAAAAAAGGGGTTTTTTCACGAGTGGCACAATGACCCCGTGGGAGGTAAAAACCGGCAGCAGCAGATAAAGGCCCAGACAGTGGCACAATGACGAGTGTGAGGTACGGCTTCAGCCACAGCAGCAGAAAGAGGCCAGCAGTGGCACAATGACCCCAAGGGGTTTTAGGTCACGCGCACCACAGAGCAGCATGAGGTCGGGAAGTGGCCAATGACACAGTGTTTTGGGGTCACGGCACCCGCCACAGCAGGGGGCATGAGGTCAGGAAGTGGCACAATGACACAGGTTTAGGTAAAGGGAAGGCACCCCCAGCAGCAGCAGGGAGGTCAGACAGTGCAAAATTTTACAGAGTGTGTGGTCAGGGGAATCAGCCCAGCAGAGGAAATGAGCTCAACAGTGGCAAAAATAAACGGTGTGGGGTTCACGGCAGAAAGCCCACCCGCACATGAGGGGAAGTGGCAAAAAAAAATACATTTGGAGGGGGAAAAAAACAGGGGTAGGCCACAGAGGGGGACAATGACACAGTGGGGATGTCAGGAGCAGACAGCACCCAGCATGAGGTCAAACAGGGCAAAAATTGACACAGTGTGGAGGTCAAGGCAGCACCCAAGCAGCACATAAAGGTCAAAACAGTGGCACAATGGAACAGTGTGTAGGTCAGGGCAGCACCCGCAGAGGCCCGGGAAAAGGGCACAATGACATTTTTGACGGGGAAAAAAAACAGGAGTAGGCCACAGAGGGGACAATGACACGTGTGTTGGTCCGGCACCCCACCAAGCAGCAGCAAAGAGGTCAAAACAGTGGCCAAAAAGACACGGTGGGGGGTGTGGGCAATACCAGCCCCGGGAAAAATGGTTGGTGGCAGAGGGAAAAACCCTGTCACCAGATGTGTGGAATCAGGGGGTGGCGGCATCAAAAAAAGGGCTGGGCAGGTTTTTTTAAACCCCAGACTCTTTTCTAAAGGGTTTGGGGTGGGGCGTCAGGGCTGATTTTAGTCTGACGCCTTAAGGCATTGGTTGTGGAAACCCGGGCCCGATCCAGCCTGACTCATCTTGAAAAAGGGTAAAGCCCGTTCCACATTTCCCGGGGAAAAAGGGGTTCTCCTTGGGGAACGAGGGCCCCCCGCCGCACTGAACACCCGCTTTTGTTGCCACACTTCGGGCCGGCAGGACGCCTTCTCCCCCCTGAAAAACCTCGGAAATTTTTGGGGCCCCCCATCCATTTTGGCTGCCCAGTAGTCCAGGGGATCTTCTAATGAGGGGGGCAGAGTGCTGTCCAAGAAAGGCCCAACCACCTTTTGGGTCAGGGACTGCTCCAGGCCTTTGCGCTGTGTTTCTGGGGGAAAACCCTCCTCACAAGGGGGGGAAAAGGAAGTGCTCACCAGTTTCCAACTTAGGTTACTGCTGATGGAGTTTGGACTGCCCTACCCCCCCCCCCCTTCCCCCAAAAGGCCACGGCAGTATTTCCCGGTGAGCGTGAGGAACCCCCCGGCAGACCTGTCAGAGGAGGGACGACCCGGGAAATTGGGCAGGGCCAAACTGATTAGGGGAGGATTTCCCTTTTGTATTTGAGTTTGTCCTCCCTCTCAATAGCTGGAAAAAGGCCCCCAATTTTTGGACCAGTAGCGGGGGTCCAAGGGGTTTTGGAGAGCCAGAAGTCATCCCTCTGCAGGAGGGCGGACTATTCTGCTGTCATAGCCGGGCAAAAAAGAATGCGGGGGCCCATCTGCACAAGTGACTCCGAGGGGCTCCCTGCCCCCCTTTCCATGAATCCCTGCCAGGGTCCCTTGGGGGGTCTTTCTGCCTCGCTTCCTCATCCCCAACCACCTCCCCAGCGCCCCTCCCCTTCCTCTTTTGTCCCCTGGGTAGAAAACCCAAATAATTTTCCCCAAAAAAAAAAATGCTTCTGCTTCCCCAATGTCCTCCCCTCCTCCCCATTTCCCCCCCACCAGACTCATGGGGCCACGAGATGTAGTCGCCCGTCTCCACCCCCTGCCCAGACAGATTTTTCCCCATCTGTTCCAGGACATGAAAAAAGGGGAATGACGTTATTCACCCGCATTTTCCTGGGAGACAAAAAAACGTCGCCTCCTCAAGGGGCCTCAACAAAGGGGCGGGGTATCACGCCTGAGCTCCCACTGGCTACTTTCAAAGTTACCCGGGGGGGAGTATTTCCTTCTCCCTGGATCATCAAAAAATCGTTAAGGGCCTTTCTCTGTTCATACATTTGGGTTTCCAACAGTGCGGGCTGGAATTCCGCGGGTGGAAAAAAGAAAAACAGGGGTGTGTTGGGGGGGGTGTTCTCCCGCTGCAACTCGAGGGGGGTTTTTTCCCTGGTTTTTGTACGAATGGATAAAGTGCATGCCAGTTTGGAAATTTTCAGAATCGGCGGGAAGATCGGGGGGAAGCCCTTCAGGACCTTTTCACAACCCAATTTTGAACAATGCGCCATGGGGGCGCATGGCCATCCCCCCCTGGGTCCCCAGCCCCGGGACACCTTTTTCCCCCCAAATTGTCCGCCCCAATTTTTTCCGATTTGCAGTTTGGCGGGGAAGAAAGCCAAAACTTTCATTTCTTGCTGCTTTACCCCGGAGCAGTTCCCCCCCCTGTGTGATTTGTTCCCCCGGGGGGCAAGCCAGGGTAAAAACTGCGTGAAAAACCGCTGTCCCCTACAAAAGGGTATGAGGGACCCCTTAATTGTGGGGGCTAGTTGGGGGTGGGGAGGAGGAGGAGGCGGAATTTGGGGGGCCGGGGAGCAGCAGTTTGACAACGGGGAGGAGAAACGGCGTCTCCTGCCAAGTTGTTGGTGGGGCCGGGGCCGGGAATAACTTTCCACCCATTTGGGGGAAAAAGGACTTTCTGGCCCTAGCGTATTACAGCTCCAACGCCGCCTCCCGGGCACCTTGGAAAAAACCCGAAAAGCTTAAGGATTTTCCCCACCTTCTTTTTCTCATATTATGAAGTGCGGGTTTATTTCCCTTTTTGGGAAAAGAAATTACGGCTTGGAACTCCCCATCTGGGCTCGGCACAACCTTTTAAAGTTCTCTGAACGTCCCAAGGTCCACCATTTGGAAAGGGGGGGAAATTTGGCATACCAAAAACCCTTGGCCCAGGAGCACGGTCACGCTGCCCCCTTTAGGAGGGTTTGGACACTTTCTTTTTGTCTCTTTCCCAAATCGCCCCCGCTGAACGACTCCCGGGCGCCATGATAGCGGGGACAGGTGCATCGGGACCGGGAGAAAAGTCAAAGAGAAAAAACTCCCTTCTGCAGAGGTGGTGGAGCCTTAAATTTGGCTTAAATTTTGGAAAATGCGTGCCACTGGCCGCTGTGCTGTTGTTTGCGGCGGGGGAAAGGACCACCACATCTGGGGCCCCCGTTTCCCGCGGGCCCCCGGGAGGGGTTGACGCTCATGGGGTTGACGAAAGGGCCGGGTTGGTCCCAAAACTTTAGCTCCCGGGCCATCCCTTCACTTTCTGCTTCCCGATTCTAAAATTTTACCCATATTGGGCCCCTCCGGTGTCTTAGCAAAAAAATTTGCCAAACCCCCGCCGAGTATCGGATTTTACCCCCAAACGCCCCGCACTAAAGTGACTTACTGCCCCCACTGCCTCGCTGACCCCCTGTCCCGCTACTTTTTGGCTGCGAAGGGGTTTTTTAAAACCCCGGGCCCCCTTTGGTTTCCCATTTCCACACTGCTCCCTATCCTGATGTCGGGGGCCACAGGGACCCACTTGCGGCTGCGCCCCGCCCTGCGCGAAAGCTGACGCCCTCTTCCCCTTTCCCGATGATAAAAGCCCTTTTCCTTTCACCCGGCCCCCAAGTGGGGTTTCGGAAAAATAAACATCTATTTGGTTTCATCGTCACTGCTGTCCCTAAACCCCGGGTCTTGGTTTTCAAGGCTCCCCCCCTCACAACATGACCTCCCATGCCACTCTAAACCATCTTTTTTTTGGCCGCCTCCCTGCAAAAAAAGCGGGGGATTTTTGGGCCCCATTTTTTCGCTCCAAAAGTAGTTGTTTGGATGCCCTCCTAAAATTTTTTAAACCTCGCTTTTATATGGCGCTGAGCCCAGACCACATGTAGATCTCGGCTGGGGGAAACCGGGAATGGGACAGGGGCGGGTTGAGGACAGGTGAGGGCCGTGACCTGTTTCCCGGGCCATCCCAACAAGGGTTGTCGGGACTTTCCCCAAAGACTCTTGGTGGGGTTGTCAGATGTCACTGGGAGGGGAAAATTTTTGGGTGACCTAGTCAACCAATCAAGAAAACCCTTGGGTTTTCTAAATTCCCCAAAACACGGCCGCCCAGATGACGCGGGAGTTGTGGCCTCACCGAGTGACCCCGCTGCGACGTCCCCCTTTTCTGTGCTGCGACCCGGGCCTGGAATGTTTTTGCCTCTGCCACTCGCAGGGGAAAAAGCCGCCACCAAACCTTTTGACATTTTGTTTGTTCTAAAATGTACAGAAAACTGTTTGATGAAGAAATCTGTATAAGGGTAAAAACCACCCTGTATTTTTTACGCCAAATGAAACCCCCTAAGAAGCTTGGGAACCCTTTTTGGGTAAAAATTTGCGCCCAAAAAATTGGGGAGGGGGAAAAAAGACTTTTATTGGGCATTTAAAAACTCTTTGTATTTTACTGAATATAAAAGCCCCAAACAGGGGTTAATTTTAACCCTTTGGTAAGAAATTTGCCCACAGTAATTTCTTTTTTGGCGGTGAAAAACAAAGTTTCTTTTTTAAAAACAACTGCAGGAACAACGCTTAATTAAACCCCCGGATTTTAAATTGCGCAAAAAATTGAGCAGCCCCGGAAAAATTTTAGCTTTGTAGCAAGTTACAAAATTTCGGTTTTTTTCTACGCTACACAACAAGAGAAAAAAAATTTTAATTAACCTTGCTTGTGAATTATGCTACAGGAAAATTTTATTTTTTGGTGGGGAAAAAACGGTCTATTTTGTCACCAAAAAGCACAAAAACAAAGCTTAAATTAAACCCCCGGTGTAAATTGTGGAAAAAAAATTGAGAAAAAAGGGCCAAAAAAGAAGTGGAAATTTTTATTATAAAAAAGCTGTTTCTTTAAATTAATACAAAAGGAACTGGCTTAGATGCCCCCTTTGGGGGTTCAATGGCTGTGAGAAATTTGCATTAAAATGAAAATGGGAGTGCATTGGACGCACACTGGTTTTTAGAACCAATTTCCCAAAAAATCAAAAAAACATTAAGAAAGCAGTCCCCCTTTAGACCCAAACTGAGCCCCCCCAAAAAAACGCTGTATAAAAAAAACAGTTCTTCAGAAAAAAAATCAAACCGCGGCAGCACCTCCCCATCGTACAGTGGAAAGGGGGGGGGGGGGGGGGGCGGGGGGGGGGGGGGGCCCCGGGGGGGGGGGGGGGGGGGGGGGGGGGGGGGGGGGGGGACCCCCCACCCTTTTATAGTGCGGTGACGGCACAGAATCCCGCCGGTCTCGATTGGTTCATCTCTGCACATGTCATGCAAGGGTATGCCCTTCTTCCTCCCCGAGTGCTTTTTCCCCATGTAGCGCCATGTGGGTTGCAGCCATTTTATCAAACAAAAACACACTTTGGTCACCCGAAAAACCCCAAAAAAAAATTCGACTTGTTCCTGGAAAAATTTTAAACGAATTCCACCTTTGGTTTGAAACGATTTTTGCCCACCTAGCTATTGTTTTTTATCTTGCAAAAATTTTAACTAAAATTAATTAAAATGTTTTGCCCTGCCATTATATTGCTATTTGTTTTATTTTTCTTTTTATTTTAGGGAAACTTAGTGTCCCTTTTAAATTTTTCTACATTTTATTTGTTTTTACCCTTTTTTTTCAAAGGGGTTAAAAGGGTTTTGTTTTTAAAAGGGGTTTATTCCTGACTCTGTAGATTCCTATGAATACTAGCTACACTTCTCTAGCCATTAGCCCTTAAAAATTTTAAAAATAGCAGAAAAATTTACAAAACACTGAATGTTTTAGGGCCCTTTTTTTCAAACCAAAAGCTTCCCGGGAAAATGTGGTAAATGTTTTCCCCCTGTTAACAAAAAAACATAAAGGGGAAACAACACAAAAAGGAGAATAACAAGCCTCTTGTGGTTTCCAACGTCTCAAAACCTCTGACTCATGATTGGGGTAAAAAGAAAGTTATTAAAACAAATTTGGGGCAAAAAAAAAAATTTGGGGTCAAAATTTTTTAAATTTAAATGTTCTAAACAAACGGAAAATAAAATGTGTTGCCTCCTTCTTCACTGCCAAAAACATTAGTGGGCCACAGAATGATTATTCTGTAAACAGGTTTCACCAAGGAAATAATTTTCTAAAAAAAAAAAAAAACAGACGGTAAAAAATTTTAAAAAAAAAATCCCTTTTCAACCCCCGCTAAGAAAAAGGAAAAATTTAAAGTTTAAAAAGGGGCTATAAAAAAATTAAAAACCATTTAACCACATTTTCCTGTGGGTGTGTTTAGATTTATGGCAATTTTATGTCTATCCGTCTTCACAACAGTGGACAATTGACCATGTTCTCAGGAGAATTGCTTAGTGGCTACACTTTCCCTAATTATTGCCCAAGTCGTGTTAAAAACCCCTTTTTTGACAGGGAAACCGGCAAAGGGGAAAGGTTTTACTTTTCCCAAAGATGCGATTTTGGAATTTTTGTGATGGCAATGAAAAAATAAATAAAAGCATCTAAAGTTATGGAATTATATATGATTTTAAATTATTTTTCGTTCTTTTTTTGGATCTTTGTTTGACCATAATTATGTTGTTTATCAATTCAGTTTCTCTTGGTTTTTATGTAATTGTTTATGAATTTTTTTGAAAAACTTGCTTTAAATTTTTCAAGTAATTTAATAGAACTAAAAAAAACAAAAAAACAATGACTCAGGGCTGGGAGTATTTGTAGAAACAATCGACAGCAGTAAATAAAAATAACTACAATACCCCTATTTTTCCTTTTCAAATTTAACTCTTGTTTAAAAACCGGGCATTTTTCTGGTAGAGCCCCTTTTTTTTTCTCAGTCTTTTAGCTTATTCATTGTTTTTAAACCCTTTTTTTTCTAACCCGTGTGTTCTATAAATAAGGTCGTGTTTTTATGGGGGCCCGATATTTGGACCCATAAAAGTTTCAAAGGGTAAAAAAGATTGTTTGGTTTATTCCCTTTGGGACATTTTCTGATGACACAGGAAGCAGGGGTTGATTGGTGGTCGAAAATCTAATTTTTTCAAAGATTAAAATCTCAGTATGCATAAACCAGCACAACATCTCCAGACAGAAGTAGCTGTGAACAAAACTGAAAGCATGACACAAGTGGTAGAAGAGCACTTTGTTGAATTGTAGTAAAAAAACACAAAACTACATGCTCTTAAAAAATTTTTAAATTTTCCCCTTTAAAATTGAACTTAAAAGGGGGTTTTTCCTACAAAAAAAAGCTTTCAATTGTCGGGAACACAAAAAAAAGACATTTTCCAAATAATTTTCTTTTTTTCCCCTGTTTTCCCTAAGGAGAAAACAAGTGAAATTTTATGACCTCCCTGGCTTTTCATTTCCCCCAGTAACCAAACCGGGAAACAAATTTTCCCCCTGCTGTTTGTTCAATGAGATAACATGAGTGACTTCATCACACAGGTCATGGGATTTTCCGTTCTGCTAGCAGTAAAATCTTGATTTATGTAAAAAAAAAACCCGAACTGTAATTAGGGCTTTTGTTTTGGGGATCAGATAACAAGTCCTGTTAGTAGTTTGAGAAGCTAATCTGATCTAATTAGCATCTGAAAGCACAGCACAGCATGGAGCTGTACAAGCATGGAGCCGTATGCAAATGAGTCAGTCCGAACTAGGAAGTGACAGAGTATTTCATTCATGCATTCTCTGAAACTCTGAAGGGAGACAACTCCTTTAACTCTGTAGTGTCTTAATGGGCTGTAGTTTTTTTTTATTTTCTGGCTACAATTCGACAAAATGCTCTTCAGTCCCTCACATCAAGCTTAAAATTTCAACCAAAGGTACTTCCGTCTGTAGGTGTGTTGCTGCTCTTTGTATACTAAGATATGATCAATGAAACAATAGACCTCAACACATCCACCAACTCAAGTCACAGATGTCCTTACCAGGTGGAAACCAACAATCAGTCCTCTTTGGAATGCTTTCAGATCGGACATATCATGGCCATTATTTTATCCATCCCCTGTATTGTAACACTGATGGGCACAGAATCCAGTGCATATTTAAAATCAGTATTCCCCTACTTACACTGAGGAGAATGTGAGCATTTAGAAGGAGAGTTAGTGGAGGCTACAGACTAGTGGAGACTAGAAGGGTGGTACAAAACATGGAAAGTGGTTCCTAATGAACATTGGAGGGAAATACATTTTAAAATGATGTATCATTCTATATATATGTCTTTAATATCCCAACACATCCCAATGCTGCTAACTGGTTAATGGCATGTCCCAAATGCCAGAGGCAGAAGACAGACTTATTACATGAAATCTGGGCTTGTCCAGAGTTTCAAAAACTTTGGGGGGAAGTAAGGGACTTGATTAAGCAGAAAAGAAATATCACCTTATATCAAACCCCTCTTGTCATAATCCATGTTTCTCTTTTTGTGGCTAGGAGAGGTTTGTTGGCTGATTGATAACAACCTAAGGGTTTCATCAACGACCTAGCCCAAACTAAGCAATATCTTTATTTAGATAGACTCAAAGCACAAAGAATCACAGACGAGAAACATTTTTTTTTACCAAGGGGAAGGTATTGTTTTAAGTGAACAAATTGACATTTGTCCACTGATATAGTGGGATCACTGGGCCATATGAAAGTTCGCTGAAAAGGAAATGAAAGTTCCCTGAAGACATCGTGAAGTTTCTTTTGCAAACCTATCATTTAATGCATGTTTTTAGATATTTCCCTGTTTCCCTGAAAATAAGACAGTGTCTTATATTAATTTTTGCTCCTAAAATGAGCTGACTTATTTTTAGGGGATGTTTTTTTTCTCTATGAAGAATAATTCACATTTATTGTTGAACAAAACATCAACATGTATTAATATACTGTAGTGATTTCATCACAAACATCAGCATAAACGGCCAAACTCTGAATTGCATCAAAAAAATGCACTAGGTTTTATTTTCGGGGATGTCTTATTTTTGGGGAAACAGGGTTAATAGAGGATATCCATGGGAGGGGAATGGGGAAAAGTTGTTACTTTCTGTTTTTGATTATTTGTATTTTTTCTTTAAAAGCTGCTGTACTTTATAGGACAATTGAAGGCCTAACATCCTGATAATAATTCTCTGTAGCTACATTACCAACTAGCTTTGTGATTTTATATATGACAATTGCAATCTTCATTGTACTAATATCCAGCATGTCATTTTGCGTTTTTTGGAAAACCAAATACAAATATTTATTAATAATATTTGACAAACCAAGGAGCATAGGTAACATAAGTCCCTGGACATTAAAGGGGTTTTCTCAGCACACTGTTTCACAGGCAGATTTACACTCACTCTGTCTCGTCAGGCTGGGGGTGGTTCCATAGCAGTGATTGGCATATTTATATTCTCTGTAACTAGCTGAGCCATAAAAGCCAACAAGTGCAGGAGATGTTTTCTTTCTAGCAAACTAAAGGTACATGTTCCTCAAGGACTAAAAAAACCTGCTTATCTGTAATCCTGTTATGAGATAATTAGTTTGCTCTGGACTGAGCTGTTCATCCATGGTGACCTCACTCCCTGCTCTCTGCTCTCTCATCTAATCAGAGAACAGAGTTAATGTCAGACAAGCAGGTAACCATAGAAACCTATGTGCAGTCAGCGGACATAAAGGGAGACATGTATGATCGGGCTTTTCGCCCGTTTTCAGGCGTATACTGCACCTCACTGTGCCGGCTCCGCTGTCGGACGCAGGAATGCGCTGTTAGGCGCAACCTTCACCACTTTGTAATGCGCCTAACATGAAGGGACGTGCTGTGGGCGTTTTGGGGCGGGACGCACCAGATTCTTATACTCTGACGCATGTAGGAATGCCTGTCGGCAAAGTGAGGCGCATTACAGCTCCGACAGGCAGACCTAGTTCAATGTGGTCTACCTGAGTCGGAGGAGGCGCAGGGAAGCTAGAACTTATTGTAATGGGACCAAATGTGCTCTAGGTCTAATGTTACAACAGTACAAGATTAAAAATCATTTGTCTATAAAATTAATTAATTACTAAAGATAAATATCAAAGTTGTATAAAAAAGAATCCAAAGTATTGAAAAAGTTGATGATTTAAAATTAAAGGAAATATTTATAAGATCTCAAAAGAAAGAAATATCAGCTATACAAGGTGTTAAAAATACTGAGAAAATTAAACTAATTTTGCATTAAATTATCCAATGATGATGTTGTACTGATGTTATTTTTTGTCCTTTTTAAAACAAAAAAATTAAGATGTATTTTTGCTTCTTTTACCTTTTAATCTATTTAGTATATACAGCAGGAGCCAGCACAGCACAGGTCTTGCTGGGACTTGTGGTTCTCCAAGCAGGATTTCTATGTTCCCAGGGCTTCGTTCTGGGCGTATTTACGGACATATTTACGTCCACAAATACAACACCAACTCAGCCTAAAATAATGAACAATTAGCTTAGAATTGATACCAATGGAAAATACGGATGTATTTACGTCCGCAAATACATCGGATTTTCCATTGGTATCAATTCTAAGCTAATTGTTCATTATTTTAGGCTGAGTAAATACGTCCGTAAATACGACCCGAACGAAGCCTTGGGAACATAGAAATCCTGCTTGGAGGACCACAGGTCCCAGCAACACCTGTGCTATGCTGACTCCTGCTGTATATACTAAATAGAATAAAAGGTGAAAGAAGAACAAATACATTGTTGCTATTCACTAACATGCTTAAAGGGGTTGTCTCGCTACAAAGAATAGCTTTCAAATTGTAGGGAACACAAAATAAAGACATTTTCCAAATATATTGCTTTGTTCCTCTGTTTTCCCTAAGGAGATACAAGTGAATTTATGACCTCCCTGGCTATTTCAGTTCCCTCAGTAACCAACCTGTAAACAATTCTCCCCCTGCTGTTTGTTCAATGAGATAACAGTGAGTGATGTCATCACACAGGTCACAGCAGTGTCCTGTGCTGCTCAGCAGTAAAAAAGCTTGATTTATGTAAAATAAACAGAACTGTAATTAGGGCTTTTGTTTTGGGGATCAGATAAGAAGTTCTGTTAGTAGTTTGAGAAGCTAATCTGATCTAATTAGCATCTGAAAGCACAGCACAGCATGGAGCTGTACAAGCATGGAGCTGTATGCAAATGAGTCAGTCTGAACCAGGAAGTCACAGAGTATTTCATTCATGCATTCTCTGAAGAGAGACAACTCCTTTAATGATTTTTCACTGATTTCCAGCCTGTCTCTAAACTTAATACATGTTAGGCGCATTCCTTACTTATGCGCCTAAGTTCCGCACTGCGTCTCACACACTGGCGAGGCGTAAGGAACTTTACTCCGCATGTATGACCGCACTTTGGGCGCAGTTTTCGCGAGAAAAAGGGTGAAAACGGGCGCCTCGACACGCCGATCTTCATACATTTTGCCCTAAAAGTTTAAATCACCCTCATTTTGGCATTTTACAAATAACAAAATAAAAAGTATAAAAAGTTACACATAATTGCTATAGCCACATATAAAAAAGTATGATCTATTAAAATATACAGAAAAAATGGGACATTAAAAACTCAAAAACACAGAAACAAGGCCATACTCACAGCTCAAAGGCTGGACTGAAACTGGGCCTAAGTTCCGCAATGCGCCTCACACACAGGCGAGGCGCAGGGAACTTTACTCCGCCTCGATGCACCGATCTTCATACATGTCGCCCAAAATGTCTCTTACTTCATGATTAAAGTAAAATCTATTGACCAATGTATTTAGAAATAGTCTTCAATGACGTGACCATTTATGTTGAAAGCTAATCTTTTTAGTGAGAAATACCCTTTAAAATTAGAGGGAAAAAAAGGAAAGAGTTTTACTAGACCCTGACAATAATAAAGCAGGTATAGCATGTATCCTTACACAAACAGTATTCCATCGAAGTTTTCGAGTGGATCCATCATGTTGTGGAGAAACGGGACATTTTCTACTGCTATTAGATCCGTTACAGGTAAACCTATTGTTTCTGTAGATTCCACAGAGAAACCACCATGACAAGGGTGACTGCACCCAAAACCTGTCCCTGCATTGTAACTGCCCTAACATGCCTCTAGAATTGCAGCCATTCCAGGGTATTTCTTCCAATAGTTTGAAGTGAAATCAGCAGGGGAATTGCTGATCAAAAAGGGAAAAAGTAACATAAATGTACACAATGCATTGGTGCATTAGTTTGGCAGAGGAATGTGCATATAACATCTATAAATTAAGATTACAGTGTTAACCACAACATTAGGCATGAAAGGTATTCTACTCCTTCAAGACTAATGACTTCAGTTTTATAGCAGAGGGGATTTACAAAATGTAGGTACCTAACCCCTTTGATTTGAAATCGTTTTGGCCACATATTTGAATGCAGATGTAAGACATTTGTGCTAGATATAATTGCTTGTTACAAAAACAGCACTTTTTAGCAGAGCTTTTAAAACTGTTTAAAAACAAATCACAGCTGAAAAATTATTTGTGGGGGCGTGGCCTAGCTATGGTGGTGTGAGGACGTGTGTGAGGGAGCTCCTCGTGCCTCTTTCCTCAATCCGGCTATCTTCTCCACTCCAAAGATGGGAAAATCGACAAGAAAACAAAGGTCCAAGTCGGCCCAACGCCCTGGTACCACTCAGGGGGACCTGGACCAGTTTTTCGCCACGCAGCTGTCGCTTACCTTCAGGGAGGGTGAAGGCCCTGAAAGCCTCCAAGATGGCTGCCGCAGCATGCTGAACGCTCCAGCTCCAGCCTCAGACGCGGCAGCGGTGAGTGCCGCCGACAGTCTGCAGTCTCCCACAGCGTGACCCGCAGCATCATCTGGCGGATCGCGGCCTGGATCTCCTCCATCTGGGGAATTCCCCGATGCCTCTTCTCTGCTGCGAAGCGCCGACTCACCACCACAAGTTGCGCTCAGTGCGGACGGATCCCCAGCTCCCGCAGCATGCCCTCCCTGCATCGCGCGAGGCCCACCGGTGGGTTCTCTTGCTGGGGCACCACTGACTCCACACACTACGTCCCTAGGCAGTGCCCTTCCTCCAGCTTTAAAGCATCAGACGCACGGAGGACACCAGGAGGATGCTATACTCTCCATTGTTCCACTGGGACGCTCTGCCACGGGTTCTACATCTCCTTCATTGGCTCAATGTATCCCTTCCACAGATCCAAGGGGCTCTCCTCTCCTTATTAGTGCTGGTGGACTGTCCCCCGCCCCATCATGGTCGTCGGGCTCATCTTGGGGCACTTCTCTAAATGACAACCAGAACTTGCCCTCTGCCAACGCTCTTCAAGTATGTATCAGACAGAGTCCTAAGCAGCAGCGCTTGTCGTCCTTTGGACAAATACCTCATTCGCAGTTACCCATCTCAGCAGGTTCACATTCAGCAGCAAATTTTGATGGCACCCCATCAGTTTTGGCACTCTCTTCTCACCAACCCTTCCAGGCTTATGCTTCTCTCCCGTTGTCTGGAATAGAGGCATCACCAGAAGATAATAGACTAGCCACATTGGCGGATATGCGCCTACTGATGCAATCTGTCCCTTCCAAAGCAGATATTACTTCCTTAGCAAAACAGGTCGTAGAGGAATGCAAGCAAGAATTCGCTGTCTTCCGCACTGAGCTAACCGCTTTGAACTCCAAACCAGGCTCAGGAGCAGACATCCAATACCCTGACCTCACTGAAGGAAGAGGTTGCCCCGCACTCCGCTCAAATGTTTTCCCTGCAACAATACTTGGACGATGTGGAAAATAGGAGTCGCAGGAATAACCTTCGTGTCCGGGGCTTACCTGAATCTATACCGAATTCTGATCTGTTTCAAGTTCTCTCCGAAATATTCAACGATCTGCTGGGTCGACCTGCTACAGCCCACATTGAGATTGATAGGGCACATCGAGCCTTGAGGCCACCGAATCCGGATGACCCCAGACCTCGTGATGTGATCTGCAGGATCCACTACTTCCTCATGAAAGAGGACGTTCTTTATGAAGCCAGGAAGAGAAAGTCTTTGTCCTATCGCAATTCCCCTATTTGTATATTACAAGATCTATCCCGGCTCACCTTGGCTCAGAGATCATTGTTGAAACCGATCCTGGATATCCTTAGGGATAGAAATATTCCCTTCTATTGGGGGTACCCCTTCGCCCTTCATATTTGTATGGACAAGCAGACTCTCATGATCCGCTCGTTTAAGGATATCTCTGTGGTCCTCCAGGCGCTCAAGATTACGGATCTCTCCCTCCCGGACTGGCCGTCCCTATCAACTCTCTCCTCCAGCGTGACCCAGCGGAAGAGACTCCCACCTGTCACTCCCTTGTCTTCTACGGATGTTCCCCTTCAAGAGCAGCGGAATAGAGCTCCTCATCCTCGGGGCTGGGGTCGATCTCTCACTTCAAACTCCAACGCCCGACCTTCTTCCTCGTCTGTGGGCACCTGAGAGGACTGTTTGGGAGACTCTCTCTCCTATGGGTTTACAATACCCAGGGTTTCTGTTCATATGGACACTCTTTAGGTTACCCATGGCAGTAATTGTCTTTATCTGCTGGCTAGTTTAGGGTGCTAGTTTCTGTTCTTTCCCGGCAACAAGGGTTAGTTTTTTCTCTTTTTATGGCTGCCGGATATAGTCATATTAATTTTTCAGAGGCCTATATCCCGTACCTGTGCTAATCCACTTTCCCCCAGTAGGTGGAATTCCTGTGCTAGGTACTCCTGGTGATACAGGATTTCTGTTGCACTTGTGGTAGTATTTTTCTTTTTTTAAGTAAGACAAATCGCAGGCCCGTGTAGTCTGCTTGTGAGATATTCTTTTTCTTTTTAGTTGTTGTGGTTGTCTGTTTCTGTTTGTTCGCTGTTTTTTTGTCTTTTGTCTGGTCTCGTGTTTTTTTGTGTGTGTCCCCCTCCTTTTGTTTCCTACCCCTCTTTACCAGTTTCTCTTAGGCCCGTGCTGAGGTGCATTACTGCCTCACCTGCCACCGTTCCATATTGCTTTAACAAGCACCATGGCAACGCTCAACATCGCATCATTCAACGCCAAAGGTTTGAATACGCCCGAGAAGCGTGCACAAGTACTGCATCACTTCCATCACCGTAAGACTGATATCGTTTGTTTCCAGGAAACACACTTTAAGGTAGGCTGTGCTCCCTTGATCAAAAATAGGCATTACACTTCATGGCACTTTGCAAACTTCCACCAGTCCAGATCCAGGGGAGTAGCCATAGCCCTTCATCGTTCTGTGGCCCACCAAGTCATTTCCTGCACCGTAGATCCAGAAGCTAGGTACATCATTTTGGTCCTCTCCGTAGAAGGACGATTGTTACCATAATAAAGCATATCCCCAAATAGTGCCCAGCCACTTTCTTTGCCACTCATTGATGCAGCCTCATTGGTTCAGGGGACTGTGGTGCTCTGTGGGGACTTTAATGTCACTTTAGACCCTACATTAGATAATTCCTCTGGGAAGTCGATCTTGTCGTATTCCACCATCAAAAGAGTGACGAAAGCGATTCTCCAATTGCAGCACTGTGATGTATGGAGAATACTTCATCCCTCCGACAAGGATTACTCCTTTTTCTCCCCTCCCCACGGTTCCTACAGTCGTTTGGACTACATATTTGTCCGACCCTCTGCTCTACCTCTGGTGTCGACTGCTTCAATTGGGAGCATATTATGGTCAGATCATGCACCAGTTTATTGCTCCCTCCAGCTTCCCATAGTGCAGCGGCCTGTGTGGAACTGGAAACTGAATGAGTCCTTATTGTCAGACTCACTCTGCTTGGCAGAGGTCCGTAGAACTGTCTCTCAATTTCAAGAGCATCACATGGGAGATGCCTCTTCACCGGCGAACCAGTGGGAAGCTCTAAAATGTGTAGTTAGGGGGGTTTTAATCAAACATGGTGCCAGGCTTAAGCGGGGCAGGGCGGCGGCTCTCACCTCAGCGCTTTCCAAGGTCCACCAGCTGGAGGTAGCTCATAAAAGTGCGCTTTCCTCTGAGGTACTGCGGAAACTGCAGGATGCACGACTGGTGGTCAAAAAACTTCTTGAGGCTACGTGGGGCAGTATGCTACAGCGTTGTCGGGGCAAATTTTACGAATTTGGAAATAAGTGTAGCCGTATGCTGGCTAGGGCTCTCCGCTCTCGCATAGTGCAATCCCACATTCCCTCCATCAAGACTCCTGCTAATTCGGTTGTCCACTGCACTAAAGACATTGCTAAGACCTTCCAGGCCTTTTATTCCAAATTGTATAATCTTCCTCCTTCTTCTAACGCACATGTAGGAAACGCCTTTCCCCACCAATCTCTCTCAGCAAAAATCCCTCCATCAATTTCCCGGCAGCTGGAGGACCCATTTTCCCTACAGGAGTTGGAGATGGTGATTGCGGACCTACTGGGTGGTAAAAGCCCTGGCCCTGATGGCTTTACTGCCAAATTTTTCAAGGTTTTTGCAGACCAATTGGGTCCTTTGCTACTGCGGACGTTCAATACCATTTCGCCTGAGAATCCTTTCCGTCTCAGGCGACTATGGCACACGTCGCAGTCATTCCCAAACTGGGAAAGGATCCGCAGGCTTGTAGCAGTTACCGCCCCATATCGCTTTTAAATGTCGATATTAAAATGTATGCTAAATTAATAGCGAATTGGCTTAACCCCCTGCTCGGTTCTCTTCTGCATCCTGACCAGGTCGGCTTTGTTCCGGGTAGGGAGGCACGAGACAACACGATCAAAACGATGGACATCATCCACCATGCGCAATCTCGCAAGCTTCCTTTGATGATCCTGTCGCTTGATGCGGAGAAGGCTTTCGACAGGATATCGTGGCCTTCTCTTCATCAAACATTGGCCCATATTGGTTTGGGTCCTGTCCTTCTCTCCAAAATTGCTGCCCTCTATTTGTCCCCATCGGCGCGCATCAAGGTTAATGGATCCCTCTCTGAGACATTCCCCATTTTTAATGGAATGCGGCAGGGTTGACCCCTCTCTCCGCTTCTATTGGCCTCCATTAGAGCTAACCCCGACATTAAGGGGATCACCATTGGAGTGCAAGAACACAAATGCTCCGTGTTTGCGGACGACCTACTTATATATATTTCAAATCCGCATATTTCACTCCCAGCTTTGATGGCGGTCATATCGCAATTTGGAAATTGGTCCAACTTCAAGATCAATTCCTCCAAATCGGAGGCGCTCAATGTTGGTCTCTCTACTGCGGAGCATACTCTTCTCCAGTTGAACTTTCCCTTTGCTTTGCCCAGAGGGGGTATATTTTACTTTGGTGTACGTATTTCTACTGACCTTTCCAAATTATTCGCAGATAATTTCATTCCTCTTCTTAATCAGACAATCAAAGATTTAGGCACCTGGTCTAAAAAAGACCTTTCATGGTTTGGTAGAATAAATGCACTTAAAATGTCGGTCCTTCCGAAATTTTTATATTTATTTTAAACAATCCCAATCACCAGCCATACCTCATTTTGGAAAAATCTCCGAAGGTGTTTCTCCATGTTTGTCTGGTTCACCCGTAAACCTAGAATTGCATATGACGTGTTGACTAGATCTAAAGGATGCGGGGAGCTGATCGGTTCTCCTGGACTGTAGGCATATCATTATGGCGCAGCCGATGCTACGTTTGGTCGAGTGGCAGTGCTCCCCTGGATCTGGACTCCTTTGCTCAATCATCAGCTCTCGTCTTCCTTTAGTACACGTCACACGCTGGCGACCCTCTATGCGCATAGGCACTCCTTGAATCGAATTGAGCGGGCATGCCCAGGTGTACCGGTCACTGTTCGCCCAGAATTTCCCCCTGCAGCGTCTACGTCCGCTTTCCTCGGGGGCAGGAAGGTCGCTCCCTTGCGCTTCTCACATATCGTGGCGGCAGGCAGATTGAAATCTTGCCATAGCATCCTTGGTGGGGATGACATCCCCGCAGGGGCTTTTTTTTCAATATATCCAGCTCTCGCATTTTTTGACAAAATGAAATCAAAATTGGACCTGACCAGGCCGTCGACAGATTTTGAGAGGCTTATTTTAACGTCTTCTAGCCCATGCCATGCTCTTTCCATTGTGTACAGGCTGCTACTCTCCGCTTCTTCATCCCAACGCCCGTCTTACTGTCGTACCTGGGACGGCGAGTTGGGACTTTCCTTTTCTGATCTCCAATGGCATAGATGCTTTCAGCTGACCCACAAGGCTATGATAGCTTCTAAGTATCAAGAAACATGTTATAAAGTACTTTCCAGGTGGTACAGGGTGCCTGCGGTTTTGCACAAATGGTGCCCGTCGGTATCGGACCGGTGTTGGAGATGTGAGAGTGGAGTGGGCACCATGACCCATATTTGGTGGGGCTGTCCCCAGCTTAGGGGATTCTGGTCTGCAGTTATAATAGTGATCAAGGAATTAACAGGAATATCAGTCCCTGATACCCCAGAGGCTCTGCTGCTTTACATGTTTGACATGCCTATAAATAGGTTCAAGAAATCCCTCCTCTGTTACTTGTTACAGGCTGCTAAGTCTATTATTTCCCGAAAGTGGAAATCGCCCACGCCCCCCTCGATAGAGGAATGGTATGTAGAGATTGACTCTATGCAAAGAATGGAGGAGCTGATTTCTCATAGTGATGATCAATTGCTCAGATGTCAATGCACCTGGTTTCACTGTACCACTTTTAAGACCTCCCAATTATATCTCTCCATCTCTATTTGAGGACGCATTTTTCATGATCTGATTGGATGGGTCTTGTCTGGGGGTTCGTTCACGGATTTAAAGGACCCTGGGGGGGGGGGATCATGTGCGGCCTAGCAGTAATGTCCTGGACCTGGCTCAGGACATGGGATAGTCCTTGTATTCCCTCCTTTCTCCTCTTATTCCCTTCCCTTTCGTTGCCTGTATGGTCTTCGTATTATGTGTAGTGTATTATCTGTCTATGTAATTGTAGGCATTCATTGGACTCCAGTTGTGGGATTTGGTGTTAGTACTCCATTGCGCAAGACGTTAGAACATAATGAGAAGTTAACGCAACTTGTTTAGTTCATTATTCTGATCTGATTACATGTCTTGGTTTGATATGTACATTTATGATACTTACATTACTGGTGCGAATGTCCGCACATCTGTTATTTTACTTTATGCTGCTATTTGTAATACTTCATTTACTTGAATAAAATTACGTTTTTGAATGTGAAAAATTATTTGTGGAAAAATAGTAAAGAACATGAATTAAGAACACGAATAAATGATGATCATTTAAAGACTGTTGGACGTGACAGCGTCTCAATAAGGTCCTGGCAGATTGTCACAGGTATCTGGAGTCGTGCTGACCAGAGTGCATTCCTGATGGAGGGTGCATGGAGGAGGATCCATAGAGTGAACACAACCAACAAGGAGGTCCCACAGATGCTTAATTTGGTTCAAATCTGGGAAAATAAAGGGCTAGGGTAATCAAACATATATAGCTATGTGAAATGATGCATCTTCCTGCTGGAAGATCCCATTCGTCCCACGGAAGACAATCAGCATATATGGGTGTACGTGATCTGCAAAGATGGATTCATATCCAGATCAGTTGAGAGTGCCTTCCAAATGGAAGAGTCGCCAAGAGAATGACACAAAAACAATCCCAAGATTATAGTGCTGCCACCACTAACTTGCATCCTTCCAGCAATGGTTGCAGTGTGTTAGTTCTCTGATTTTTTTTTACCTGACATGCCAATGTCTACTCCTTTGATGACCATAACAAATATATACCCGCACAACAAAGTCCAATAATTAGTCAATCTTTATTGTCCAACACTCATAGAAAAAAGAGACTTTTCAGATATATAGGCGACTTCCATAAACGTTTTCGGTCTCCTAAAGACCTTTATCAAATTCGTCGCTTAGGTTACAAAAGGATAGATATCCTATTCATTTTTCACTGAGAAACTGTTGGATCTCAGACGGCAGAGAATATATAAGAAAAGACCGTCCGTAGCTCGGTAATGTGTCAGGTGCTCTTTTTTCTATGATTGTTGGACAATAAAGATTGAATAATTATTGGACTTTGTTGTGCGGGTATATACAGTATTTGTTATGGATATATTGGGATAGTAATATCCATTATACATAAATAGCACATAAATAGAGAGTTGCCTAGTGTGCCGAGCAACATATGTAATTGAATACTCCTTTGATGAAGTATAAAACGTCATTTGTCAAAAAAAGACAATATTTAACCCTACCAGCGTATGTCCAATTCTGACCCAGCTGTGAAAATTGAGACCTTTTCTGCCAATACAGCTTGGATAGCAGATATGCAGTGACGTCCACCTGCTTCAGAGCCCGTACGCAAAAAGGTTTACTGGACTGTCATGTTAGACACAAACCTGATAGCCACCTAGTTTATTTTGGAGGTGAGCTGCACCATTGTAGCTGTCATCTGTCCTTGTGCACCTTTGTAGCAAACGTTAGCCTCTCACATCAATGGCACATGGTGCTCCTGCTTCCACATTGCATATTCACAATTGCGCCATTTTTTCACTCATGATTGGCTTTCACCACATCAATGCATGAGTAACCCATAAACTGCACAGTTTCAGTTATATCGTTGGGTCCGAAAGCCAATAATCATTCTTTGCAACTTTGATAAACTAGTCCTTTTACCCATGACAGTAATGAGGGATAGGTGTGCAGACAGTCTATCACACACATTATATACCACCAAACCAGCTCAGGACATGTGACTTCCATAAGCTATAACCTGCCAATAATGAAAGTAGGAAGTAATCATAATAATATGACTCAACTTGGTATGTATATCTGTAATTGTCATATGAACCCATGCAATAGACTTCAGGAAATCAGCAGAAATAGAGAAGAATCATATAACTTAAAATTGGTAAATGATTAGAAAATAAGGCTAACTCTGGAATGTTTTACATTTTTGGCCAGATTTTTTGAAATTATTATTAGGGTTTGTCTTCGCATCTGTGGTATATGTCTATGAGAGATTTTACAGTATGTTACTGAGAGAACAGTCAGGTTCTTCAAAAATGTCTGTCACTTTCGCAGTGGCCCTCCTCTGATGGTAGATGGATGTTTGTTTAAGAGGGTTTTCCGACTGTTTTAAACACTCCTCCTACTGCTCCCCACTGCCCAGAAATAAACTTCTTTAAAAAGTGCTCACCTAACCTACTGCCACTAGTTCTCAAATGTTCTCTTGTCTGCAGGTGCAGTATGTGACATCTGAGGCCAGTGATTGTGTGACTTCATCAGTGCAGACCCAGCAGGAAACATTGAAGAGCCGGTGGGGCTAGGATGGTGGTAGTAAAGCGGATGAGTACCTTTTTTATTTTTAAGGACAGGAAGGGCCGTTGGAGAATTTGGAAACCCTTCTTAGTTCAATCAAACTCAATATCTACATGATCAACATTCTGGCAACTCCTATTTTTAGAAATCTCAGGACCAATTTTAATCAATAATATGGTTTGGATATGATCTCTAAGGATGACTGAAAAATATGGACAACACAACTCAAGAAAAATCATTTTGGATTCACAGAAGAAAAGGGGTATGTAACTAATAAAACTTAAATTTTAATATGACTAAGAAAAGCAAAAAAATTCACACTAACCCTAAAGTACCCTAAAAAGGAAACTCTGCCTAAAGTTGAACTTGCACCTCGAAAATGGCAACCCCGCACTGGAACATACCCTACCAACAGCCTATACTATCCCTACAAGGGAAAAAATAGGGAGAAAAGCAAAAAATATGCCACTATAGATTGTCAAAAAAAAGTGGGAAATATTAGTTGGTATAAGGTCCCACAATGGAGACCACCTATTCTATGTCCACCCTAAAATAACCATTGGTCAACAAGATTAGAGCTGGCAAGTTTCAAAATTCCGAAAACTACCGCTTTCGTAGACCAAGATGAAGATCAAAAATTACTCTTTCCTAAAAAAACTCCGATGTGTTCCTCCTTCAATTATGCAGGTTCATCAGGGAGGAAAAACGACCAAATGGAAATTGTACCAATGTGGAGAAAATACTAACAAATATACCAAGGGCATCTATACTGGAGGCTTTGGATGAAAAACAGGCCCCCAATATGGAGTTAAAGAAATTCACAACATGATATCATAGATAATATGAGTACACTGATAACCCTTATCAAATCAAAAACAACAGCAATGTCGCTAGGTCTTAATATAATGACTCACTAAGTATCTACCAATGTATATATCTACCACAGCGAATGAATAGTAATTAGGCAGTGTGCCAAATACTAACAGATCTCTCTTTTCCTTGATTTTTTGGGGGAGAAGAGCTTTTTTTTGCTTTCTTAGCTGTCATTATTAAAAGTTAAGTTTAGGAACGTACCCCTTTTCTTCTCTGCATCCAGAACTCCTATTTTTAAAACTACGTGAGATATTTTCTTTTATCCTCAAGAGTTTTGAAATGTATTACCCAGCTCTTAATAAACTGCTTTACTCATAAAATACAATTTTATTACAATTACATGACAAGCACATTTTTCTAATACAGACAAGCAAAGAAAAAAAACAAAACTTTCCTCCGTTTTCACCCCTAAAAATATTGTAATCTTTAAAAATAATAGAACAAAACTTAATTCACCTCCTTCTTAGAAAACATGACGGCAATAAAAGCCCATTCTGCCAGAACCGTATTTCTTCATGACCCTGGAGTCTCTGTTTCCCTTGCCAACCTCACTAGTACCTAATAAAAAACAAAATCTCTTCCATTGAGTCGGCTTATCTGGAGAGCCAATGGTTGAGCATAGGCTTCTCGGTTTCTAGGATGATTAAGTGAAGGAATTCATTCTGCTTCATCCTTTCCATTATCTCAGTAGGTCTAACCCTAATAGTGTATGGTCAGATATTGTGTAAGGGGTTATTTTTATACTCCACACACAACTATGAATCATGTAAGTTGGATAAAATATAACTTCCTTTCCATCAGGTTGAAATGTCCCCATACATATTTTAAGGCTGTAACTACCAAAATGGTGCCAGCACCTGATCTTTAACTCTGTTTTGCACATTCTCTGTTTTAAATCTTCTACCATCTTCAGCTGGTTAACATATAGATTTCATATACCCCCCACCATTACATTACAAGATCCATCTTGTAATAACTTGGCCTGTAAAGAGTTGAAAAACTGTTTGTTCTCTCCATTAGGAGTCATATCTGTTACATCAGTCAGATTACTATTTGTCCTTTATCCTCGGAACCCCTCCTGTTTCATTGGTTTCCCAACCTCATGCCTAACCAGGGGAGATTGGACTTGCACTGACACTTATACAGCATACTTAGCTTTCTAATGTCTGAATCAGAATACAGTATTGTGTGCTATAAGCAAGACTCTTTCTATATATTTTATATAAAGCCAATAGTTCTCTAAAATGTAGCTCATAAAACCCTGTTAAAATAAAAAAGTTAATAACGCTGAGGCACCGTAAATGCTAACCAGCTGGAAGAAGACGTAAGAAAATCCTTGAGGCCCTATATAGGGGTAACAGGAGCTGTGTGAGACTGATCCAACACATGCAGAACATCAAACTTTATCTTTGCAGCAAATGAGTAACGGACAACGAAGGAAGGAACATGAACTTATCCTCAGGACAAAGTCTAGATTAAAAACAGGCTCCCGAACAGACAGCATCGGAAACAATAAAGTTTCAATGCTTTGAGAGTAGAGTAATGCAAATGACATATTTATTACCTAATGTTGCTAAGTAAAGATATTTAAAACAAATATTATGGACTGATGTCACTAACAGCGCCAGCTCTACGCGTTTCCTACAGGATACAAGTACAATACATTTTTCCAAGCTATAGCTACGAAACAGAATCTACTCTTTGACCTTATTCAATGAATAGAGTGGAAAAAATAGCATAAAGCAGATTAGAAAAAATGGTTGCAAAACCTTATCTCCTACTTCATTTAGAACTGTACACCTATATTATTTGGGCAAACATCAAAGAGAGAATATCAATATGCCGCATGTCAAGAAATTATTTAGAACAACAACAAAAAAAAAGGCAATGAAACTGCCAAAATAATGTTAAGATATAAATTTTATTAGAAAGTGTTAAAATATAATATAATGGAATTAGTGTTACTGATGGCAGAATCACCAAGAAAAAATTGTAGGAGTGTAGGACACAGTATGTAAGACTCTGGGTTCTTGTGTGCTGTTTCAGAGTAAAACACCAAGTGGAGCTGAGCAGATTACAGGGAGAAGCCACCATGGCTGGGATATATTAATCGAATGTGTGGCTTCTCCCCATCCCTGCAGCTTAATTAACAGTCCTCTCTCCCATTCCCTGCTCAACTTTAACTGCGGACCAGGGATGGATCTCTCCGCTCCGCAGTGGTATCTTCAGTTGTATGCGCTCCCAGAGGAGTCACATACAGCTGAAAAGATCGCCGACAGCGCCCGGACCATGGCAGTGCCCGGATGCTGTGGGCTGACCATGGCAGCGCCCGAGCACTGACAGTGGCTTGATTATAAGCGGAGGACGGCTTTTTCAGCACATTTTTTTGTGCTGAAAAACTCGGCTTATACTCGAGTATATACAGTAATTTTCTTTATGCACTTTATGATCATCACCTTATCTCCTAATTCTCAGCCTTCTCTGGACACACCTGCCCATCACACATTCAGACATTTCCACACCATAAACACTCAAGAACTCACAGACACCGTACAGTCCTCACTGTCCCCAATCTTATCTGTCTCCTGTCCTGACCTGGCTGTTAAACAATATAATGAAACTCTCTCAACCACTATGTATATATTAGCACCACTTACTCTCCGTACCACCAGAGCCAGATGCTGGGAGCCTTGGCACACACCTCAAACACACATTCTGCAGCGATGTTCCATCTGTGCTGAACGTCTGTGGAGAAAGTCAAGGCTACCTGCAGACTTTCTACATTACAAATTTGTGCACAGGACTTGCCACACTGCCCTTCAACCACACAAAACAAGACTATTACACCTCTCTCATCTCAACATTACACAACAACCCAAAACTGTTTAACACTTTACACTCCCTCCTCAAACCTAAAGCTCCGGCCCCGGTCACTGACCTCTGTGCTGAAGACCTGACCACTCACTTCAAAGAGAAAATCTAGTGAGTTTTTATAGAAGTAAGGACATGAGGCCGTCTCATTTTCAATTGAATGCTTTTGATAATGTTATCGGCCCTACTTCTTCAACAGACCACTCTCTATCAGCACTATATGCTGGTCTTTGTAGGGGTTCAGAAGACGAGGGGCCTTGCAGGGTTTTTGCTAAGTGGGAGAAGTTCTACCCTAACCAGGAGATCTCTACTACAATTCTCCAGGGATGGCTGAAGATCCATAAATATATAGTTAATGAGAAGTGGAGGGACACGTTCTATAGAATTGCCCCATTCCGCAATTTACGGTTTTAATATCCCCCCCATCCAGCTTGTCCAGACCGTTTTACGTCCTGCCCCAAGTGTGGCACCCCCACACGGATTTTGTCCATAGTATATGGACCTGTGTGGAAACCATGAAGTTCTGGGAGACAGTCATACAAACTCTGAATTTTAAGTTTCGGTGTTATTTAACTTTAGAGCCAACACAGCTCCTGTTCCATAATTTACCACGACATTTTAGGAACCACCCACTTCTGCATATATTTTTATTAGCGGCTAAAAGAAGCCTCCTGGCCAAATGGTTGGAACCAACCGTCCCTACATTGCAGGAAGTGATCCAGGTGGTAAAACATCATCTGGAAATGGACAGAATCGACATTATCAGGACTAAGGAAACCCAATGCTCTAAATTTTTCAAGAAATGGCAGGAGTTCATAGGTAACTTTACACCCCCAGGAGATCAAGGAGATCATGCAGCCTTTTGTTTACACCTCCTGGTATCTCTCCTCTCGACTAGCAGGCACTCTGGGGGCTTTGGATGTCTGTACCCCATAACATGGGAGCTCTCCCTCAGCCATATCCTGGCACCACGCCCTGGATACTCCCTGGGTAACTGTGCGTCAGAGTTGGGGGTGAATTTGCCCTCTATCTATTTCTCTCCCTCGGGCTTTAGGGGACGAGAGCCGTGTGACGATCTTGCAGCATTGTATCAGCACAGGATTTGTTTTCACCTTTTATTCCAGACCTTACTTGATTGCATAGGTGTATGTGATTATGTCTCTTATACATAACTGCGTATGGGTACCACTGTTTTGTGTTGTTGTTTGTTTTTTGGTTTTTTGTTTGGAGTGGGGGTTTACTCTTTAATTATTTTTTGTTTTCTTTCTTTAGTGAAGATGGAGCTGTCTTTTGCTTCATCCTTATTATTATGATGCCAAAGCATGTCATTAGTGCTATTTTGTACTTTCATTGCTTAGTACTTTTCTTATTTGTACTAATGATGCCTTATATTATTTCTTTGTGTATCAAGTGGTATCTCATCTATTGGACAGTTATTGTATGTTTTTGTTATTGTAAAATTTAATAAAAATTATGTTTACAAAAAAAAGAGAAAATCTACAGTATCTACTACATTCTATCCCCTCCTGCACATCCTCTAGTCTGCTCTCAGCCCCTGATCCAATGACAGAAGAAGAAGTATCCAGGCTTCTCTTGTTTGTTCACCCCGCTACCTGCTTTAGTGACCTCATTCCCTCCCAACTCTTCCAGTCCATTTTTCCAACTGTTATCTCTCCTAACTGCAATCTTTAACTTCTCTCTCTCCAATGGGATCTTTACATCCTACTTTAAAAACACCTTCGTAACCCCTGTACTAAAAAAGCCCACCCTGGACTCCCCTTGTGCTGCTAACTACGACCAGTCTGTAACCTGCTCTTCACCTTTAAACTCCTGAAACGCTTGGTCTGCTCTTGCCTAATCCACTATCTCTCTGTTAACTCTCTTCTTGATCCTCTACAATCAGGTTTCCACACTTTAAACTCCACAGAAATGACCTCCTAACAGCTAAATCTCAGGGAAACTTCTTGTTGTTTTTTCTGGACCTCTTTGCAGCGTTTGACACTGTAAATCACCAACTTCTCCCCAGCACATTATTGACCTCCAGGGCACCATTCTGTCTTGGTTCTCATCCAGTTTCTCATCCTACCTCTCTGACCAGTCTTTCAGTGTCTCATTTGAAAGTTCTAGTTCTCCTTCTATTCCTCCTTCTGTTGGGGTTCCTCAGGGATCGATTCTAGGTCCTCTCCTCTTTTCACTCTACACAGCCCCTATTGAACAAACCATCAGCAGATTTGGCTTTCACTACCATCTCTAAGCTGATGATACTCAATTATACACCTCTTCCCGAGACCTCACTCCTGCCCTGCTACAAAACACCAGTGATTGTCTCTCCGCTGTCTCATGACATCATGTCCTCTCTCTATCTCAAACTAAACCACTCTAAAACTGAACTTCTTGTCATTACGCCATCTACTAACCAACCCCGCTCTACTATTTCTCTGTGTCTGGTACTAGAATATCACAGTCGTAGTTCTAACAAGTGGTTTAAAATATAACTTTTACTAATATCGATTAAAAAAGTTTTCAACTCAAATCACTATTTATCATCCAAATAGACAACAGTAATCAAATTCTGCTAGTCAAGAAAAATATTCCATAAAGGAAAAACTTACAGTTTTGTAGGTATAATCATTGTATTGTTAGCATTCACTTATCATGGTGTCCTCGTTCCGAAAAGGACAGCCTTATATGTCCATTATTGGCCTTAAAATACCCTACATTGACCCTGTGGCCCCAACAATTATACCTCATACCAAAACACCAAACTTAACTCCCAACGCATTTCCCCCTCTGTCTTTACAAACGGTTCTTCAGGGGAGAATGAAAGAAACCTAGGAGATGTTATGATAAGCCCCCAAGGAAATAAGTCTGAAAATTCAGACAAGAGACTCAATGGGCATCTGTGGATACTGATGCTGTGAGTGGTACTACTATAACTCCTAAGCAGCAGACCAGCTGTCTTGGGTTTATACTAGATTCCAATCTGTCCTTCACTTTCTATATTCAATCCCTTGCCCGCTCCTGTCACCTGAACATCAAGAACATCTTCAAAATCCGTCATTTTCTTGCTGCGGAAACAACTCAAACTCTCATTGTTGTTCTTATTCTTTCTCATCTTGATTACTGTAACTCCCTGCTTATCGGTCTCCTTTGTAGTAAATTCTCCCTTTTCCAATCTCTCCTGAATGCAGCAGCCAGGCTTATCTTTCTTTCCAACCACTATACTGATGCTGTACCCTGTACCAGTCACTGCACTGGATGGCCATCCAGTACAGGATACAACATAAACTCATCACTCTTACCCATAAAGCTCTCCACAGTGCTGCAACCCCCTACATCTCCTCCCTCATCTCTGTCTACCAACCTACCCATTCCCTGCGCTCTGCTGATGATCTTGGATTACACGCCTCAGTCATCAAAATCTCCCATGCCAGTCTCTAAGATTTTGCATGTGCTACTCCCTACACTTGGGCACTTACAGGCACTTATCTGTATATACGGTTGAAACCAGAAGTTTACATGCACTATATAAAAAGACACATCTGCAGGTTTTTCTCACTATCTGATATGAAATCAGAATAAACCTTACCCGTTTTAGCTCAATTAGGAACCATAATTATTTATATTTGCCAAATGCCAGAATAATGAGAGAGAGAGATTTTTATGGCATTTTTATGACTTTCTGCAAAGTCAAGAGATTACATATATTTAATTAGTATTTGGTAGCATTGCCCCTTAAATGGGAATGTCTTGCCATCATAGTGCTCAGGAAGGAGACGGGTTTTGTTTCTCAGAGATGAATGTGCCTTGGGTCACATTTTGAATATCCTTCCACAAGCTACTCACAATAGTTGGTAGGAATATTGGACCATTCCTCCTGACAGAACTGGTGTAACTGAGCCATGTTTGTAGGTCACCTTGCTCACACCTGCCTTTTCAACTTTGCCCATACATTTTCAATAGGACTGAGATCAGGGCTTTGTGATGGCCACTCCAAAACATTGACTTGGTTATCCTTAAGCCACTTTGTAACCAGTTTGGCAGTAGCTTCGGGTCATTATCCATTTTCACACAAGCTTTAACTTCCTGGCTGATGTCTTGAGATGTTGCTTCAGTATTGCCACATAATCTTCTTTCCTCATGATGCCATCTATTTTGTGAAGTGCAACAGTCTCTCCTGCAGCACAAAAACCCCACAACATGATGCTACCACTACTGTGTTTCACAGTTGGGATGGTGTTCTTAGGCTTCCAAGCTTCTCCTTTTTTTCTCCAAACGTAATGATGGTCATTATGGCCAAATAGTTCAAATTAAGTTTTATCAGACCATAGGACGTCTCCAAAAATGTAGGTCTTTGTGCCTGTGTGCATTTGCAAACATTAATCTAGATAGTATATGTTTGTTTTGGCGTAATGGCTTCTTCCTGGCAGAGTGGCCTTTCAGCCCACTTCTCGTTTCTCGTTTCACTGTGGATAATGACACAATCTTACCATCTTCCGCCAGTATCCTCACAAGGTCTTTTGCTTTTGTTCTTGGGTTGATATGCACATGTTGGACTAAAGCACATTCATCTCTGCACATTCATCTCTGAGAAACAGAACCCGTCTCCTTCCTGAGCACTATGATGGCTAGACATTCCCATTTTGTTTGTACTTGCGTATAACTGTTTGTACAGATGAACAAACCACCTTCAGTTATCTGAAAATTGTACCCAAGAATGATCCAGACTAGTGCAAGTCCACAATTCTCTTCCTGATATCTTGACTGATTTCTTGAGACTTTTCCCCAGATGTTACACACATATGCAGTGTGTTTCTGGTGTGCTTTAAAATACATCCACAGCTGTATCTCTTATTAAATCAGATGTTGCCAATAAACCTATCAGAAGCTTCCAAAGACATGATATCATCATATGGGCTGTCCCAAATTGTTTAAAGGCATAGTAATCCTAGTGTATGTAAACTTTTTGCTTTGCAGAAGAAAAGCCTTAAAAAAATTATCTCTCTCATTATTTTGGCATTTGACAAATATAAATAATTTTGGTTCCTAATTGACCTAAAACGGGAAAGGTTTATTCTGATTTCATGTCAGATAGTGAGAAAAATATGGATATGTGTCTTTCTGTATAGTGTATGTAAACTTCTGGTTTCAACTGTAGATATACAACTGGGTGGCAGGTTCATCCAATTTTTATGTAAACCACCCCATATTTATGAAACTTGACTGGAACATTGTGTAACCAAGCACCCTTCATCTCACCCATACACCCTTATAGATTATAAGCTCTTGCGAGAAGGGCCCTCACATCTGTAAGTAGCTTTTTACTGTGTAATGGTTGTCGTTTTTTTTTATGTCCGTACTTATACAGAACTCTCTAAATTGTAAAGTGCTGCGGAATATGTTGCTGATATATAAATAAGATTTTTTTTTTTTTTAATTATCTATGGGGAAAAGATTGAGCTTATTTTGAGTTTATAACATAATATATATCACATACCGCAGTTATATTCTTTCTCTAACTATACTTCGCTCCATACGCTACCGTGTATAACAACTGGGGAATTAGCAGAATAAATATGACATTCATAGATTATCAGCCTTATTTCATTTTTTGGGCATATGAAACACAAATATCCAATAATGTCATGTAAAATATTCACTCCCAGACATATTTTTGCTTGAAAAGTCTATCAACCCATTTTGCTGCCAAATGTTTGGAGAGAAAAAAAAAATGCTCTCTTTTCTTGAAAGCACCCGAGGGATGTGGCATTTAGACTTATTTGCATACTAAATATCGAAATGAAGGATTTACATTTCCAAACAAAAACTACGAATCTTGAGTCACTGGATTTGATGACAGTAATGACATGAAAGATTGTCCTCTCCCAAGCTCTGTATCATCAATACGTGTAATACCTCACTCATAACGTACTGGGAGTATTTTCTACACTGTAAGACTCTATTTACAGAAAAAATGGGACATCAATTACTTAAAAACCACAGAAACAAGGCCATACTCACAGCTCAAAGGCTGGACTGAAACTGAACCCAGTAAAGAGGCAACAATGGCCCCTATGCTACTTGGGAAAGATAAACAGGTGCAGCTGATTGCTGAGCAGTAGCTCACATACCCCACCACTAGGGGAACAATTAAACTGCACTTTAAATTGATACCAGTTCACATAGTATGCAGAAAAGCCACAGTATAATAAATGGGGAGATTGCACAAATGCAAAAATACCGATAAGACAACCACTCACACAGCTTCAATATATGAGGGGGGTGATTGCTGGTATTATAACTGCATATAGATAAGGCGATATAAAAAGACTCTACTAACATAATAAGAATAGGTAATTGGAACTATACAAAGAGTCGATAATACACTTGTACAAGATTTTACATCTACAGAAACACATTTAATGTATTTAAACCCAAATGCTGTCTCTTGTACTGGAGCAAGAGAGAAGCATGGAGATTAACTAAAGTGTCACCTAACCGTGCCCTTGGCAAAATTGCATTGAAGAAATTGATGAAAACTACTGGATAGGGAAGAGCCAGTACTTCCCATAGCAATCTGATTCTGCTCATTTAGCACTGTTTAGATGAGATAAGACTACTGATTCTTCAAAACAATAATACAGCTTCCTTTGTTTCAATCTTCATAAATGTTCTTCATTGTCACTGCATTCCTGGAATATAAAAAAAGAGAGTGCGAGTGAGTCTGAGGCACAAAATGAGAACCGAGATACTGCTTTGACTAATATACACACTACAAAGCAAAGTATAAACTAAAGAAAATCAATATATATAGAAGGTCAGGTTAAAATGTTACTTACATACAGACAGAAGGCACCAAAGTGAAGAGTGTATGAATTCAAACATAATCTAATAAACATGTAGGCAAAGGTAGATAAAGATTATTAACAAATATACTGCTGTTCTGATTTAGCTTTATTTCAGAGTTAGAGCAGTTCTTATTTGCTTGTTTACAAAAAGTTTCTTAGGTTACCTGCCATAGGTCTCTGCTGTAGCAGGCTTGGCCAGCATAATATTGTCTCTCCTTGATGTGCAAAAGAGGAACTTGTTTATTTCTGTTTATTTCTATTTAGCGCTCTGTAGCCTTGTGCCCTGCTCTTAAAACCCCTGCATTACCAATGTCCCTCTAACAGACTCAGCTAGAAGTAACAGAGCTGAATTGTCAGTCACTGCTGTAGAACCACCCACAGCCCAAACAGAAAGTGAAAACCTAAAGATGGCTATGAAGAGTAAGCTCTGTAAAGCAGCCAGATGGGAAAACTCCTTTAAAACTAGAGTGTGGATTTTAATGGCTGCAACTGATTTGGCGCCAGCCAGATTGGGATGCATAGTCTCAAGGATTCTTGGTATTCAACCTTAAACCACCCAAGAAGGTGTTGTCTTTGCTGCAGCGTAAATCCCGGGTTCAGAGTCGGCAGCGAACAGTATTGATGATAAAATAAACACAAGAGCAGATACGGAGCAGGGAACAGGACAGACCAGGAGCACAAACGCCAGAATACAGTGGGGAAAAAAGTATTTAGGAACACTTAAAAAAGTTTTTCCATACTTAAAAGGGTTGTCTCACAATGTTGTTTCACAGAGTCACAGGCAGCTTCAGATTTTCACTTCCTCACACTTCCTGTTTAGGCTGTGCGTGGTTCTATAGCAGTGATTAGCATATCAACTACATATTCTAACTGCACTGACATGACTGCAGGAGGTGTGATATACAGTGCAGAAGGCTACAGAGCTCAAAGTAAACAAAAGTAATTAATCTCCTTTGTTTGTTAGAGATAAGATACTCTGTTCTCAAACTGCCATCAGTCCTGGTGAGGTCACTCCCTGCTCTCTAAGAGAGCAGGACAGTAACCAGAGAAACCTGTGTGCACTCAGAGCAGATACAATCTCTCTTATCTCCTGTCCAAGGTAATACCCAAAGAAAAAATGTATTTGAAAACGTCTTGATTTAACATTCCCTTGCTTAAAGCTAATCTTTGTAGTAAGACAACCCCTGTGTTCCTATTCTTATCTGTATCAGCAGCACTCTACAAATGCTAACAGAGCAAAGTGAATATATGAACTATTTCAAAATGCATTTCTGCTACTTTTTATATACATGAAAATTTGAGGTGTTTAGCGCACATTTTTTACCAAAAATGTGAGGGCCCATCCACCAACATAAGTTGCCTCAGTTCAAATGGGGACCTATGCTATAACATTTTCACCTTGCTTGGTGCCTTCTCAGACCTCCACAGTTGCAGGGAAAGTAGGTCCGAGTTCTGCTCTGATTAAAAACAGTCTGTTGATGGGCAGAGTACACAACCATAATGGAGGCTGCCAATCACACATGCAAACAACCCAAATTCTAATTGATCAGCACATCCAAAAGAATTTTAAAGAAAATGATGGTGTAGCGGCAACAATGCAAACACAAAAATGTATCAGCAACACTCTATAAACGATGAGAGACAGTCAAAATGAATATATGAATTATTTCAAAATGCATTTCTGTTCTTTCCGAAAAGTGACCTTCGTTCAGATGGGGACTAACACTATAACATTCTCACCTTGCTTGATGCACTGTCAGACCTCTATGGTTTACAGATCAGAACACGGTCCAACAGTCTGGTAGCTGTGTGAGAGCAAAAACCCTACTACTCAGAACTGCCAATAGCTGAAGGAGCTTACTGGTAAAACAGTGATATCATCATCATACTTGTGCGACCATGGGCCTCCACATCCTGACATGGTTTTGTTTGCATTTGGCTAATGGACTATCAGACTCTATCCTTAGTCTCATGGTCTGGATTATCTTGAACACAGGTGGCTATAGTACAGGCCCACCAAAGAAGATCAGTACAATAGAAGTGGTTTCTTCTCATCAGCTACAGTAATGGCCAAAAGTATTGGCACCCCTGCAATTCTGTCAGATAATACTCAGTTTCTTCCTGAAAATGATTGCAATCATAAATTCTTCGGTATTATTATCGTCATTTAATTTGTCTTCAATGGAAAACCACAAAAAGAATTGTCATAAAGCCAAATTGGATATAATTCCACACCAAACCTAAAGTGGGTGGGTGGACAAAAGTATTGGCACTGTTTGAAAAATCATGTGATGCTTCTCTAATTTGTGTAATTAACAGCCCCTGTAACTTACCTGTGGCACCTAACAGGTGTTGGCAATAACTAAATCACACTTGCAGCCAGTTGACATGGATTAAAGTTGACTCAACCTCTGTCCTGTGTCCTTGTGTGGACCACATTGAGCATGGAGAAAAGAAAGAAGACCAAAGAACTGTCTGAGGACTTGAGACTCCAAATTGTGAGGAAGCTTTGGCATCTCAGGCTACAAGTCATCTCAAAGACTGAATGTCCTGTGTCTCGTAAACAGTGTCCATCAGAAGTGTAAAGCCCATACCGTGGCTAACCTCACCTAGAGTGTGACGGAGCCCATGGCACTGTGGCTAACCTCCCTAGATGTGGACGGAGCCCATGGCACTGTGGCTAACCTCCCTAGATGTAAAGCCCATGGCACTGTGGCTAACCTCCCTAGATGTAAAGCCCATGGCACTGTGGCTAACCTCCCTAGATGTGGACGGAAAAGAAAAATTGACGAGAGATTTCAACGCAAGATTGTGCAGATGGTGGATAAAGAACCTCGACTAACATCCAAACAAGTTCAAGCTGCCCTGCAGTCCGAGGGTACAACAGTGTCAACCCGTACTATCCGTCGGCGTCTGAATGAAAAGGGACTGTATGGTAGGATACCCAGGAAGACCCCACTTCTTACCCCGAGACATAAAAAAGCCAGGCTGGAGTTTGCCCAAACTTACCTGAGAAAGCCTAAAACGTTTTGGAAGAATGTTCTCTGGTCAGATGAGACAAAAGTAGAGCTTTTTGGGAAAAAGCATCAACATAGAGTTTACAGGGAAAAAAAAGAGGCATTCAAAGAAAAGAACACGGTCCCTACAGTCAAACATGGCGGAGGTTCCCTGATGTTTTGGGGTTGCTTTGCTGCCTCTGGCACTGGACTGCTTGACCGTGTGCATGGCATTATGAAGTCTGAAGACGACCAACAAATTTTGCAGCATAATGTAGGGCCCAGTGTGAGAAAGCTGGGTCTCCCTCAGAGGTCATGGGTCTTCCAGCAGGACAATGACCCAAAACACACTTCAAAAAGCACTAGAAAATGGTTTGAGAGAAAGCACTGGAGACTTCTAAAGTGGCAGCAATGAGTCCAGACCTGAATCCCATAGAACACCTGTGGAGAGATCTCACAATGGCAGTTTGGAGAAGGCACCCTTCAAATTTCAGGGATCTGGAGCAGTTGCCAAAGAAGAATGGTCTAAAATTCCAGCAGAGCATTGTAAGAAACTCATTGATGGTTAACGGAAGCGGGTGTTCGCAGTTATATTGGCTAAAGGTTGTGCTACCAAGTATTAGGCTGAGGGTGCCAATACTTTTGTCCGGCCCATTTTTGGAGTTTTGTGTGAAATGATCAATGATTTGATTTTTGTTTCATTCTCTTTTGTGTTTTTTCATTGCAAGCAAAATAAATGAATATATTAATACCAAAGAATTTGTGATTGCAATCATTTTCAGGAAGAAACTGAGTATTAGCTGACAGAATTGCAGGGGTGCCAATACTTTTGCCCACCACTGTATTAGGTGGACACGTGTCAGAATATATACGTATGCAACAGAAATATTTAGATACAGGAACATTTTTTTATTTGGCACCGGAGCATTTTTAAATAAAATGTTCAGGATTTTCTATTTTATATAATGTACCAGAGAAATTTAATATGTAATCATGGAATAACTCCTTTAAAGGCGTTGTCTCCCCGTGCTGCTTCACAGAGCCAAAAGCAGCTTTCATTAATGCAGCGTGTCTTTTTCCTGGTCAGGCTGTGGGTTACTAGCATATCAGATCTGTATTCAAAGGTCTGCTAATTATTCTGACATGAGAGCAGGAGATGTTTTTACAGAGTATAGAGAAGCTTCAGAGCTAACGAAAACAAAAGTAATTTGTCTCCTTTGTTTGTGAGATTAGATAACACTCAAGCTGGCAGCAGTTCTGTGTGCCAAGCTGTGTGATAACATCATCCCTGCTATCAGATAAGACAAATAGCAGGAGAGAGAGCAGGGCAAAGCAGGTCAGTAATCTAGAGCAACCTGAGTGCACTTTAATCTCCTCAAAAAGAAAAAATAAATAAAGCAATGTATTTGCAAAACATCTTTATTTAATGTTCTCTACATATTAAAAACAAATCTTTGTAGTGAAACAACCCCTTTTTAAAGTTTTTTTTAACCACAAACTAATATCCACTGCACAGGTTGCTTGCAGCTAGCTGCAAGCCGACCTTGTATGAGAATGAGGAATGCTGCGCTTGAAAACACCATTCCATTCATTTCTATGGGACTTCTGAATATAGGCGAACACACAGAAGTGAATGGGAAGGACGTCCGCAAGTGCTGCACTCCTCATTCTTATGCATGGTTGGCTTTTAGCTAGCTGCAAGCGACCTCTGCAGTGGATATTTGTTCATGGTAAGAAAAACCCTTTAACTGCTCAGAGGGATTGTCCCATTTAGTTGTTTTCACTCTTTCACAGCTCCTTCAGGCTTACACTTCCTGTGGGCAGGTCTACAGCAGTGATTTAGATTTCAGCTCTACTAGCTCCTATTCCTAGCTGAGCCTGTTACAGGGACATTACTGATGAAGAGGTTGTGAAAAATAATGACACTGTCAAAGCAGCATGTCTGGCTATAAATGTGAGCTAGTAAATGTGAGCTAGCAGAGCTGTATTTATCATGAGAGGAAGCTTCTAGTAAAATATAAAACCTTACATGCTGCTAAGACTCACTATGAGCTGCTGAGTGACTCTGTTATCTTTGATGAAATAACACTTAAATGTGCTCTGCAGACCTAACAGGATGGTACACGGCTACTCCCTATTCAGTTACTCTAAAGATTAAGATTTTGTTATTAGACAGATAAGATCAGATAGTGAGAAGCAAGCTGCATCCTGCTCATAAGACATAACAGGGAGTAATGTACCCACTCCCGCCACTAGAGTAGAGAGAGGTGGCTGGTACCTAGAGTAGCTTGTGTAAACAAGCAGAAGATAAGAACTACTCTAACTCTGAGTCAAAGCAAAATTAAAACAGCAATGTATTTGATAATAATCTTTATCTACCTTTGCCTGTATGTTTAAAGTTAATCAGTGTTGTGGGACTACCCCTTTAAGGACTCAGACTTTACTGGCCTAAAGTTCTACATTAATTTTTTACTTTGCTGCACTCAAGTGTGTAACTTTTTTAATTTTGCCATCAACATAAATGCTAACTTTTTCTGGTATGAGTTCTAATTTATAATAGAACCATTTGGGGACAGATACATTTATATACATTTTTATAACTTTCATTAACTCTTTTTACAGAGGGATAGAAAACATCCAATAATTTTTTTATTTTTTTGACATTTTGCACCATTTTTCTCGAAGCACAAAGAACATTGTAAAATGTTTCTATGTTACAATAATAATGGCCATTATTATGTTACAATAATGGCAATAATAAGCATGTCTCATCTTTTGTTTTGCTTTTTTATTTTTGCATAATAAGAGCACATCAAGAGTCATAGATAGTGTTGGGCTGGCCTGACCCAAGTTTTGCTGAATTGAAAGCAAGCAACCAATTGACCACCTGCCAGTCAGACTGGAGAAAAGAAGTGCATCATTCAATAAACGATCTTCTTTCTTTATCCAGTCTGACAGGATGTCTACTGAATGGAAAAGAATATTTGGCTTTGCACATCCAAAAACTTTTTTGAAAAAATGAGCATAGGTGCACACTGATGTGGCGGCAATATACATACAGTGCAGGCCCCGACTGACCATAGGGCCGGCTCGGATCGCCCGCCGAGGAGGATGGTGTTCCCCCCCGGCGGGCCCCGAGTGACGGCACCGGTCTGTGGCGCGCTACAGGGGCCGCAATGGTCGCATCAGCGACCGGACCCCTGTGGCAGGGGGCCGACAAGCCCCCCTCGCCACATGGCTGCACGGCCGGGTCACTGACCCAGCCATGCAGCCATCACGGCCGCCGCCTGCACCGCGCGGTGCAAGCAGCAGCCGAGGCTGAGCATCTGGGATCTACTGATCCCGTCTGCTCAGCTCCCAGGAGGCCGCGGGGCAGGCGCGCGATGCGATGACGTCATCGCGCGCCTGCTCCGCGGCCCCGCTCTCTGCAGTGAGCGGCCACCGGCTCCGGAATGAAGAGTGAAGAGGAGGGGACAGCCGGTGTCCTGGTGAGTATTACTTTTTTATTTATTTTTTTAACTTTTTACTGTCCCTGGCTGCCCATAATTGCCCTGCCCTGGCTACCTATATACAGCCCTGCCCTGGCTATATACAGCCCTGCCCTGGCTACCTATATACAGCCCTGCCCTGGCTACCTATATAAAGCCCTGCCCTGGCTACCTATATACAGCCCTGCCCTGGCTACCTATATAAAGCCCTGCCCTGGCTATATACAGCCCTGCCCTGGCTACCTATATAAAGCCCTGCCCTGGCTACCTATATACAGCCCTGCCCTGGCTACCTATATACAGCCCTGCCCTGGCTACCTATATAAAGCCCTGCCCTGGCTACCTATATACAGCCCTGCCCTGGCTACCTATATACAGCCTTGCCCGGGCTACCTATATACAGCCCTACCCTGGCTACCTATATAAAGCCCTGCCCTGGCTACCTATATGATGCCCTGCCCTGGCTATATGATGCCCTGCCCTGGCTGGCTATATGATACCCTGCCCTGGCTACCTATATAAAGCCCTGCCCTGGCTATATGATGCCCTGCCCTGGCTACCTATACCCTGCCTGGCTATATGATGCCCTGCCCTGGCTGCCTATACCCTGCCCTGGCTGCCTATAATAGCACTGCCTACCTATACGCTGCCTTTAATAGCCCTGCCTACTTATACACTGTCCTGCCTGCCTATATACTGTCCCTGTCCTGTCCCTGTCTGCCTATAAGTGGCCCTGTCTGCCTGTATACTGGCCCTGCCTGCCACTTATCTGTCATTTTTTAATTTCTAATTTTTAGGGTCTAACATACGCTGTTTGGGGAATTGATAGGAAAGTGCTAGAAGAGAGAGGAGTCTAAGATGTATTTGTTGTAAATTCTACAGGGACGAATAGTGACCACTAGAAGAGGACACTGCATGCTGTACTGGACAGAGAAAGAAATGGAAGAGAACAACAAGGGAAGACGCCATGGAGGTTTGTGCCAGAAGGAGAAGAAAAGGAGAAGAACACAACTCCCATCAGAGATGACATCTCCGGTGAGTCCCTGCTGCCAGGGGTCATTTTACTTCTATGTTGATTCAGGGGTTTCTCTGCACCACTGTTTCTTTCTTACTTGTGTGTAGGGGGCTCTCACACGGAGCGGCTTTGGTGCATTTTTTTATGTTTTTTTTTTTTGTGCAGAAATGTTCAGCATTAACTGCTTTGCCTTTCTGCACAAAATGCACCAAAAACTCTCCGTGTGAAAGCAGCTTTATAGTGTAGTTTATTTTAGAAAGTGGTGAGGTGCGAGAACAATGGGAATTTTTTAAGCGGATATTGTATGTGGGCTGCTGGGGGCTTAGTGCCAGGGCTGATTTTTATTCCCAGTCCGGCCCTGATACAGTGTACCTAGTAACTGGTGCCTTCACTCCCTGAAGTATGGAGGTCTGAACAAGCCCGAAAGAGAGGAAACGTTAGTGTAGGAAACCATCTGCATTTGAGGTCCCCTTGAAGATTGGGAGGTGGCTTAAGCAGTTTTGATCAAAAATGTGAACTAAGAACCTCGAAAAAAATTTCATGTATTCTAAATAGCAGAAATGCTTTTTCAAAAAAACCTATGTGCCTTTTGATAGTTTTTTTAGTTGATAGTGTGCCACTGATATTGGAATGAGGAAGTCTACTGATTGTCCATTTTTTTTCAAACCGACCTGACCCAAATGCAAAGGTGAACACTAGTCATAAAGTCATTATTTTTTTTTTTTTATCGATGTTGCCGTTTTTTGTCGTAAGAGTTCTATTTTCAATAAAAAATTTTGGGTACATGTTCGATTAACCTTTATTTCCTCTTTCTTGGGAAAACCCCCCCCAGAAATCCAGTGATTTTTGTATTTTACATTCTGCCCTTTTACTGTGGAGAATAAGAAACTTGTTACCTTTATTCTATTTGATACATAAAAATAAAAAGCAAAATTGTCAGCTCATCACTTCCTAAGGGTACATCCACATGATGAATGAAATGTACTTGCCGGATTCTACTGTTGAAAACTGCATGGGACGTTGTGGTTTTCAACGAGTATTTTATGTGGATTTTAAGTAGTTTTTATTTCTGGCGAATTCCACTTCAGAAAACGAGTCCCACTCATCTCTATTGGGTTAGAGACGCGGATCCGACATAGAGTTGTTGTGGACGCATTTTTTATATGGAATATGGAGGGAGATTAAACATGTTTGAAGTTTTTTTATTCTTAAAAACCGAAAATATGCGTTGCCTGGACTATAATGTATATTTTCTATTGAGGTCAATGGGGGTGATTTTACTTTTGGTTTTAAAAGAGTATTTCATGCACGTGGATTCCAACTTGAAATGCTTGTCGTGTGGATGGACCCTTAGTCTTGGAATCCAACTGTGCACAGACAACAAGGGACAAAGTCCAAAAGAAAAAATACAAACAAGATCCAGCATTTAAAGGGGTTGTTTCACTACAAAGATTCCTTTTTATATTAAAGATCTTGCAAAAACAAGTCGCTTTGCAATATGTGTCCATTAACAGTGTCCTACCTATTCCTAGATATCGCCTCTTGTATGGCCTGCATCAGCTCCTCAGGTCACTATAGCTACAGACCTGTTTGATCTCTCCTGATAGGCTTCCAGTGCTGGTCACTATAGTTACAGACCTGGTGTACTCAGCAGCTCATCACTGCAGGTCAGTGGTAGCCAGTTGAATCAAGCAAAGCCAGTAAACACACCCTGAGTTCAAAAATAAAACTGAGAAAACAGGATTGAGGTAACATAAATTGATGTAGTGAGACAACCCCTTTAAAGAGTTTCTGGTAAAATCCAAGACTAATTGTATTCAGTATTTAAAATGTCCTAATACAAAGCCCATGCAGGCCTTAAGACATTGTCCTCATTCCTAGCCAGGCTTTGACATGGCTCCAGGCTCCTCCCTAAGGAGCTTGTATTGGTTCTTGTTGATTTAAGGGGCCAACGTTCACCACCCAACTTTCCAAGAGCCAATGCTTTTTACCTTAGGGGGAAATGCGCTTAAAAAGGCTTTCTCCTGTACCAGTTTGCTAGGGCACTTTTAAGGTGTTTGAAGAGCGACTTCAGTGTATGATTTCCTTGTTTAACTTTTGGTTTGTTCTAATCCAGATAGTAATTGGTCGGGAATACAATAATGTAGAAAATCTTTAAATAATTATTATACACGGTTAAAGGGGTTGTCTCATCTCAAAGTTTCATAGGATGCATGAATGAAATAATGCTGCTTTGCTCTGTCACTTCCTGGTCAAGCTGTCTGTAATTAGCATGTGAGCTCTGTGTATTCAGACTTATCTGTTTATCAGTCTAGATTAAATAAATTACCTTCTCTGAGGTCTGGAGAAGCTTCAGATCTAATGTAAACAGTAGAGTAATTAGTCTTTTGTCTGAAAGATCAGATAACACACAAGCTTTCACACTGCAGGCTGCCACCTGTGTGATGACATCACTTCCTGCTATCAGATAGAACAAACAGCAGGGGATAAAGAGCACACAGGTCAGTCACATGGGGAACCAGAGAGCCATCAGAAGGTGATAAAATCACTTGTAGCTCCTTAACAAAAAAAGATGAACAACGCAATATATTTGGAAAACGTCTTCCTTTAGTGTTCCCTACATTTTGAAAGCTATTCTTTGTAGTGAGACAACCCCTTTAAGTGCTAGATTGAACATTATACAGCAAATCACCATGTAGTATGCAGCAGAAAAACATAAAAGTGCCTTCCTTTTCCCTTTCTTTCCGTTTTTCCCAGCTTTTTCTCCTTCATTTCCTTCTTCCCCATCTTCTGTTTTATTCATTTATACACTGTTAAATCAAAAGAACCAAATTACTTTTGTAGAAATAAATGTCAGATTGGTTCCTGAGAAAAAAAGTGATATTATACTCGTATATTACAATAGTCTTTGTTATATAATAATAATTATTCTCAATGTCTATTGGCATAAAGCAAGTACGTGAACTCTATTAATGAGATCCACAATATAAATGATGTAAACAAATGCCTCATGAGAAGGGTGTGAAGGTGAATCCTTTATTTAACCCCATTGACGCTAATGTCATTAGACAGAAGATCCGGCGGGCTTCCTCTTGTAACAGTTTCTTATTGAGATCCCCTTTTCCAGTCCCAATTTCACCTGGCATATCCCCCAAAACTGTAAAACCTTAGGATCATTATTATGATGGTCTTAATATGATGTGCTGGGAGTTGTCAGCATGTGTATTGATGCAGCTTATGTGTTTTTATATTCTTCTCCGTAGCTGTTGGACAGTCTTGCTTATGTATAACTTGGGGCATAGACATTGGGTGGCATAAATTACGGAAGTGGACTGACAATTTATGAATTGCCGTATCGTGTATTCTCTTGCATCTGTTGGATTAATGAATGATTTTCTTTTTGGGATATATATACAAAAGGTACATTTACCACATGGGAAAGTACCTTTGTCCGAAGAGGATAGCCATTGTTTTACTGGGGGTTCAGAGAAGTGGCAAATCTCTCAAATGTTTTCCTTTTCAGTAAGTTATGGTTGAATATTCAGTCAAGACCTGATACAAATCAGTATCTGTTGTCAGAAGAGGTGTGATGAAAACAGCCTAGTCCGCCGGCCCGCTTGAGGGACGACGGCCTGATTTGGGGTGTATCTCGACGTTGCGCTGCCAACTAGGGGGAGCTCAAGGTCAGCCAGATACTGTTCCACTGTTAACCCTTGCCCACACTGGCACAGGGAAACAACAATGCTGCCACCAGTTCGCTCGTTTAGTTATAAGACCGGTCCGTTACCGACTTATAGCAGGGTCAGGAACCAACCCTTGGGTAGCTATATACTATAGACCGAGAATTAGGCGTGTGGGGCCGTTGATCAAGACAGACTAACTCAGATTAAAGTTTATAGATTTAATTAGCCTTGAAGGGCACACTAGACAGGTAATATGTACAAGATGGATAATAATATACAGGTCAGAGAGAGAGGTGCAAATACAATTATGGATTACAGACAAAAGGCAGTTAAAATAAGTCAAGTTACCATTGTTGCTTGGTGCCCGGCTGCACGGGGGCAGATGTGGCCTGGCTGCTGCGTGATGATGTTACTGGACCCGCTCTCAGGTACCCCCATCCTTGGATCAAACAGGAAGAGCCAAGCCTGGCTCCGGCTAATATCTGCGAGGGGCAGCCCACTTGGCAGCCCCCTACACACCCCTGGGACGGGCTATGAACTCCTCCCACTCAGGTCATGCAGTTTCTGATACAAAACCAAAAATGGACTATAACTCGGCAGGGCATTGGCACAGAACCGAGCCGGTGGTACCATCAGAACCGTCTGGGCCTACCCGACGCCTGGATATCAAACCTGCTTATCTTATGGACCCTGTAGGCCCGGTTCTGGATATCTCAGTCCCCATGCGTCCTGGAAACCGGGAAATGGGCCTGTGCGTGCGGGGAGCTCCATATTTTGCGATATGAACCCGCCATGCACCAGTTATGAGCGGATCGCCTATAAATCGATATGAAATATCGGAGACGACCCGACTGGGTTTGATTGATTGAAGTCTTTGAAGCTGGGACTAGCATTTGTTCAGTGCTAATTAGATTCATGAGGATCCTTTCATGGGTTGACCCCATGCTGTGGCGACTTCCTACAGAGAGGCATTTACACTGGGCTTCATTACTGTGTAAATTGAGCTTGTCCTAGGCTGGAGCCATCTGTGTTCTGACTAGATTAACATGTAAATTGAGCTTGTCCTGTGGTGGGGGAAGGCCGTGATCTGACTAGATACAGAATGGGGGATGCAATAAAGTGAATTCTTCCTCACAAGAGGCAAATACTGTTTAATAATTTGTTTAATTTTCTGATTCCTAATGTCATAGGTACCAATGCATCTGATTATTTGATGCTGGTCAGACATTATGGGCCACATGTATGAACCTGTTTAGGTCTAAAACTCACTTTTTTGCCCATAGGTTACCATGGGCAAAAAGAGTGAGTATTAGACCTAAACAGTTTCATACATGTGGCCCTATGAATCCATTGGTAGAAAGTAAAGACTGTCTATCTGTAATTTTAGCTCTCAATTAAGTTCTGTGCAAAACTTTTTTTGGGTATCCACGAGCAATAAACTTCTGATACAATTTGGTGCATTCTTGTTCAAGGTGCTTGCCCAATTGGTATACCTCTAGTTAATGATTGAGGGTGCCAACTTTGCCGTGAAAGGAAAATATTTGTTGAGGTGGGTTTCTAATATATATATATATATATATACTATATAATATAATATATATATATAATATATTAAATATATATATAATATATATATATATATATATATATATATATATAGTATGTAAACAGTATGGATAGTACCATTTGGGGTAAATGTGATTGATAAATCTAAAAAACTAGGATGTTTAGAATCAATCTCTGAGGTAAATTTCATACCTATAGAGTTAGTATTCAAGGTATCAACAAATTCATGGAACTGGTTAATGTCTCTGTTACAAAAAATCAGGACATCATCGATGTATCTGCCCCAGAAGATGATGTGGCTGGTAAAGTGTGCTAAGTCCTCAAAAAATACACATTGATCCTCTTACCACCCTAAGAAAAGGATAGCAAATGTTGGCGCACAAATCGTGACCATAGCAATACTTTTCTTTTAAGTGTAATATTTCTCATCAAATAAAAAATAATGATGGGTAAGTAGAAATTTAAGCAATACAAGTATCAGTTGGTTATGTGCATTCAATTGGATGCCCCTAGTTCCCGGAAAAATAATTTACAGCAGATAGTCCCAATTCGTGCCATATATTGGAGTATAGAGCCTCGACATTGAGACTCGCTATATAGGTGCCAGGAGTTAGTTGGATGCTATTTAATTTCATGACCATATATTTGGTGTCCTTTATGTATGATGGCAAAGTGGTAACAAATGGACACTAATTCCCTGTGTCAAACTATCATTACAGTACTCTATTGGTCTTCCTGGGATTGGATGCCTTGCTTTATGTATTTTGGGGATGGCATAAAAAGGTGGCTATTGTAGGAGTTTGATTATAGAGAACTTTATATTCCTCCTTCGAGAGCTACTGATCTATTTTGGCCTGGTCAAAGATATCTTTTAGTTGTAACAGGTAGACTGCAGCTGGATTCTTTGCTAGGATCTAATAAGTATCCATATCTGATAACAGGTCCATTATCATTCTCTTATAATCCAAATTATCCATAATAACAATATTGCCACCTTTATCATACTGCTTACATATAATGTCCTTCTCTTGGCAAAGTGATTCAATTGTCATCTTTTCCTCCTTACTGATATTTGAAGGTATCCAACTGTGTCAGATCTTTACTGACAAATTCTACAAATAACTCTATGTTAGGATACTGGGAAAAAGCTGGGGTGAATTGACTTTTTGATTTTAGAGATGAAAAAAGTGGTTTTAGATTTGTCAGTCCCTCATTCTTTTCCATTTCCAATTGTTCAAGAGCATCTAATGCTTCCCTCTCTCTAGCTTGTATTCTTTCAGAGTTGTGTCCCATAATTGCATGATATTTGTGATGTACAAGCTTTCTGGCAAAGAGGTTTATGTCCCTGACCCAACTGAATAAATTGTAATAAGGGACTGGTATGAACGAAAAGCCCTTCTTTAGGAGGGCCTGTTGCTGCATTGTCAAGGCTATAGAGGAGACATTGTAAATTTGCAAATCATCTTGTTCATTGTTTATAGAATTCAGCAGGCTTGGGTGCACCTCCACTACCCCCGGTCCCTGAGTTGTATTCCCAGGGCGAAAAAAGGCAGGGATGATACTGGCATATTGGATGTTACTGCTGCCATAGTTGCTTGAGGTGTCAGTAGTCATTGGTACACTGGTATTTATTACAGGTTGTGAGGACACTACAGAGGTAAACAAAGCCCCAGATAATTGTAATGGTTGTATAGGGTTTATGGATGACATACATTGTGCTTTTGTTTTTCCAATTGGTTTATGATACTGTCTACTTATCCAATTAGATCTCGGTTTGGTTTTCCTTTTACTCTTGAACTGAATATTAAGGGGAAAACCTTCAGGAGTTGACGCTTCTGACTCAGGAATGTCGGTAAAATAAGAATTTTCTTTAGGGTTCCTATTCACGTTGGTATAAATTTGATCTGTCTAAAAATCTCGCTTGTCTCTCACATATTTAATATGCTTTCTTTCCTTTATCTCTGACTGAAAGATCTGAATTTGTAATTTCAGTTCTAACGCTTCAAAAAAAAATGTTCTAAAGGCCTGAATTTCCACGATTTCTTTCTCAAGTTGTTGACTGCTATTTACAAAATATTGTTTTTTTGCAGATCTTTATATGCCACATCAATGTCAGTTTGATTTAAAGGCAAATGGTCTACTGAGAACACATGAGCTTTTGCTGCTGACAATGTTTCTAGGTTAGGGGCACCAGAAAGGAAACTCCCCAATCTTATACCACCTTTAAACTAAAGGTAAATATTGGGTGACTGGAGCAGTCACTCCTAATCAAAATTACCAATAGGGTTTGTAGCCCCAATTTAGTTGGTACGTGAAAATTTAAACAATTCCTTTGCTAAATTAGCAATCACCTAAGTTTTCCCTCCTAAACTAAAAGAATACCAAAGTAATTATTCTGAAACGTAACCTTTATTATTTCTGTACTAACTAATGTAATCAAACACCTTTAAAATATCCAGTCCAATGTCCATGCCCCAAGTTATATGTAGGCAGGGCCATCTTTTCCATTGGGCACACTAGGCACTTGCCCGGGGACTGCACGAGTATACGGGCCCCAAGTGGTGTATGTATGCCCCAGGAATACAAGAAATATACCCAAGATCACTTGGTTGCTTTGCTTATTAAACTGTTTGTGTGTTTTTAGGATGTGTCAATAGCAATGACCAAACTTGAATAAACTTTCACTTCTTTTTAATCATATTACGATATAAAAACAGACAGCAGTCTTGTAAACATAGAAGGAAGGTGCAATACTTATCACGCTTCAGCGTAGTCCATATTTTCAATAAAAGTGGATATTGAGGATAGCTGGAGAGCAAAAGCAATGTTTCGAAGACCGAGCTTCTTTTTCAAGCATACGCAATACGATAAGTATACTCTTTATATACTTTTCCATAATCACAGACACATACAATTATAAAAACACTTTCATTTCAAATTTTTCATTTAACCCTTTAGGACTGAGAGCATCTAAATTTACTATCCAAAAGGTTTCTCTCTTAGTTAGATATTCGCTAAGATTTGCATTTGGTTGGACTTTAACCCTTTCTAGTATGCACCACTTAAGTTCTGATACGTCGTGTTGTGCTTCAAAAAAATGGCGTGCTACAGTGTTTTCCTCAAATTTATTTTTCTTACTACTCTGTAGATCTTTATGTACATCTTGGTTTCCTAACTTGTCTCTCTTTTGCTTATAAAGTCGAATGGCCGAACTGTGCTAATTGAGCCGTATTCTCACTTGCCTACTGGTCTGACCAACATAAGGTTTCCCACAGGGGCACTTCAACAAATATATAACAGCACTGCTCTGGCATGTATGGTATTCTCGTATCTTAATGGGAAAACCCTGTGTTGGATGATTGATTTCAGAACCTCTGATGATACTATTACAGTTCTGGCAGTTTAAACAATTTATACTAATATTAGGTAACCTGTGCATTTAAAGATTGTTTTTAGGATGTGCAAACAGTTAAAAACCATAGTGGAGAAGAGACATGCTGACACCTCCCAGGACGTCATATTAAAAACCATCATATTAATGATCCTAAGGTTTTACAATTTGGGGGATATGCCAAGGGAATTTGGAACCCAGAAAAGGGGATCTCAGTAAGAAACTATTACAAGAGGAAGCCCGCTGGATGTTCTGTCTGAGGACATTAGCGCCAAATGGGGTAAAATGGAGGATTCACCGTCACACCCTTCTCATGTAGCATTTGTTTACATCATTAATATTGTAGATCTCATTAACAGATTTCAAGCACTAGCTTTATGTCAATAGATATTGAGAGTAATTATTATTAAATAACAAAGACTATTGTAATATATGAGTATAATATCACCCTGTCTTTTTGTCTCAGGAACCAATCTGACATGTATTTCGACAAAAGTAATTTGGTTCTTGTCATTTTACAGTGTATAATTGAATATAATGGCCCTATTTTTTATTTATTTTTTAAAGAAAAGAGGAAGAAAGGAAGGGGAAGGAAAGGAGAAAGAAGAGGAAAGAAATGGAAAGGAAAGGCAAAGAAAGCGACAAGAAGGAAAGTAAGGAGAAAAAGGGGGGAAAGGGAAAGTGAAGAGGAAGGAGTTTTCTTTTTTTTTTTTTTGCTGCATACTATATGGCGATTTGCTGAATAATGTTTAATCTGTATATGAGCATTTATCCGTGTATAATAATTATTTAAAGATTTTCTACCTTATTGTATTGCTGGCCAATTACTATGTGTTAATGGTCATCAGGATTAGATTCTTCTGATGGAGAGTCATCAATTTTTATGACCAATAAATCTAACATTGCCAGAATACTGGACTTACAGGGTTTTGTGTAAAAAAATTGTAATTGGTTTCCCCTTTCTTAGTGTGGAATGGATATATCTTGGGCGTCACTATATTGATTCTGTGAGTGACGCCCCCTTTTTGTTTCTACCATACACTTTGGCCTGTTTTTCATTGTTTTATTGGCCGCTGATACACTGCATAGCTACAACTGATTAGCTGAGAGGGTGATCACTTATTGTAAAGGAACGCCCATCTACCTTTATAAACTCACTCTTTTATTCTATTTGGCATTTGCCATTACCCCCTGAAGACACCAGATTCATGGCAAAACATGTCGGGGTGGGGAGGGCATGATTGAAAAATTTTTTTGTTAGTAGTCGGCCCTTTGAGAAATTTAGCTGCGCACAAAAAATGCCGCAGTATTAAGAGTTGGGCAGAAATGACAGGGAAAATTGTCAATTCAGCCCTCCGGCCCCTTTTGGGCGGGCCCGGGCCCCCCCGCTGCGACCCTAAACCCCTACCAGCTTTTTTTCTATGCTTTTTGTTGATCTGTTCCTCCTTCACCCCTATTTTTGGGTGTTGGGGTTTCTGTTCCCATCACTTCAGCTCTTCTTCCCTTCCCCTTCCCATTTATAGGTGCTTTTTTTCCCTGTGCCCGTATAGGTCTTTTCACCCTTTTTTCGGTGTTTTCTGTAGTCTTCTGTGTTACCCGAAACCCTTTTTCTTGGATGTTTATCCCCTTTTCCTACGTTTTTTTCCCCGTTTCCCGTTCCCGTTGCCCACTTGGGGCCCCCCAAAAAGTGTTTTTTTCGGGGTTTGTTTTTCCTTGTCTTGTTTGCACCTTTGGGTTTGTGCAGAAACCCGTTTTGGTTGGGGGCCGGGGCCCATTAAAAGGGGTTGGGTTCCCCCCCAAAAGGGATGGAAAAAGGGTTGGGATCAGAGCCCGGGCCCAATTGTATGATTTTTTGGGTGTGTCCCTGACTGTTGACAATTTTATTATCTGAAGCAAAAGTATTTTTGCAGGTCGTTCAAGTGTTTTATTGAAATTTGTTAATACAGGAAAAATTTAACCCTTTTAAAAACAGCCGTTTTGGCCTTCCCGAACGCCCCATTTTTTAAATTTGAAATGGGTCCCCTTTTTGTGGGGAATAAAATTTTTGACACTTTTACCCAAACCTTTTGGGTTAGAGATTTTTTTTCTCGAGACCAAATTGGGGCTTTAAGTTAGTAGGAAAATTTTAGCCATAAAAAACCTTTTGGTTTGTGAAAAAAAATCAAAATTTCATGAAAAATTTTTAAAAAAACTGTGATTTTGAAAGTTCCAAAAATTTTTGCGTCAAGACAGATAATTTTTTACCAAAAAAAAGTTTAAACTAGGATTTCCCTATGTCCCCTATAGGTTTGGGTTTTTTTTTTAAATTCCTTTTTTTTTAGGGGAATTTGAGGGCTTAGAAATTTAGTATAAATTTTCAAAATTTTTACAAAATTTGCAAAATAATTTTTTTTTTGGGGCCCTTCCCCGTTCTGTGTGGCTTTTAGGGGTTTTAGGGTTTGATAAACCCAAAATTTGGGGCCCTTTTTGAAGCCAGACCCCTTTAAAAAATTTACAAACCCGTGTTTAGGAAAGTTTGTTTTTCCTTTAGGGGATTTCCAAAAATTAAAGGGAAAGTGGAGGTTAAAAAATTTTAAAATTTCACTTTTTTGAAGTTTTTAAAAATTTATCATTATTTATGGAATACGGGGAAATGTGTAGGGAATGCAAATGTAATATCATTTTTCCCGGTCTGCCCTTTTTAAATTTTCCCCAAAGTGGGCCCCATTTTTATTATTTTTGGCTCAAACCCTAAGGGCCCCGAAAAGGGGGGCACCCATGGGGTCTGGGGTTATTTTCAAAGAAAAATTTTTTTAGGCGCCATTTAGGTTTTTAAGGGGGCTAAAGGGGCTAAAAAATTAATTTAAAACCCCTTTTAAAAGGCCCCTATTGGAAATACACCCCCTTTAAAGTTATATAAAGGGGGGATTTTTTAGTGAGTTTTATGACCCCAAAAGGTGGTTCACAATTTTTTTTTGCATTAGGCTGTGAAAATTTTTAAATTTTTTTTCCCAAAAATTCTGCAAAATTTTTGCTTCAAATGTTTCAAATTTACAAGGAATCCCGGAAAAAAAAAAACCCCCAAACCTTTTTTAAGCATTTCTTCCCCAAATTGGCCCAAAAAACCCCCATGTGGGTGTAAACTTTTGTGGGGGCATGGAGGGGCGTACAAGTAGGGGGCTATTTGGCTTTTGGAACGCAGTTTTTTTTGGGGGCCTTTTGCATTTGCGGGGCCTTAAAGTTGCAGAACGATAAACCCTTTAGAAAGTCGCCCCCCTTTTAGATTCAAAAAAACCTAAAGGTCTCATTTAGGGGGGTATTTTGGGTTTAAAAAGGGGGGGGGGGGAAAGCCCGTTCCCATTGTTTTTTTTGGGGGTTTAAATTTTTCAGGGTTTTGCCCTGCAGTATAAATGAAGGATATCTTTACTATGGGGGGGCGGGGACCAAAATTTTAAAAAGATATAGATTTTTTTAGTTTTTTATGTTTTTTTTTCTTTTAACAATGAAAATGGTCTTTTCAAAAAAATTTTGGGTTTTTTTTTTGTCCTATTCTGGGCAGAAAAACTTTTTTTATTTTGCTGTGTGCAGAGTGTGTAGGGGTTTGTTTTTTTTTGGGGTGAATTGGGTTTTTTTTGGAAATTAAAGGGGGTGCATACAACAAAGTTTACTTTTTTTAAAGGGTTTTTGTGAGACCGTTTTGAAAAAAAATTTTCGCCATCCTTTTTAGTTGGTTTTTTATTTTTATTTTTTTTTTTGGGTCATTCCCTTTTTTAGATATGGGGAAAGCTTGCTTTATCAGCAGGTTTGATACGAATTTCAGCAATACCCCCAAATTTTTTGATTTTTTTTTTTTTTTTATGCTTTTATACAAATAAAAAAATTTTATTCCAAAAAAAGGAAAAAACTTTTTTCTTTGTCTGAGAGCCAAATTTTTTTATTTTTTTGTGTATGGAAACTGTGTATAGGTTTTTTTGAGAATGGTTGGAATTTTTTTTTTGGGATCAAATTTTTGGGGGGGAGATTTTTGAAACAGTTTTAAATCCTTTTTTGGAAGGGGGAAAGGGGTGAAGGAAATTTCTGCCAAACCTGTAGGGGTTTTTTAAATTTTTTTTTTTAACAGGCTCCCTGCAGTTTTCCTTTATAAGTTAGTTTTCTTGGGGGGGTTTGGTTTGTTTTGGGGGAAACCCAATTTATTTAGGTTTTTTTTTTGCTGAAGCACTTTTAAAAAAAAAAATGTTTTTAGTGTGTAAAAGAATTTTTATTTCATCCCATATTTTGGAGTCAAAAATTTTTTATTTTTTTCCCTATCAGACTGTGTTAGGACTTTTTTTTGGGGATGAACTGGGGGTTTTTAAATTTGGTTTAAAAACATTTGGGGTTTATAGGGGTTTTTTTTATACTTTTATTTTTTTTTATGTGTGCGGGAATTTAAAAAAATTTAATTTTGGGTTTTTTTTATTTGGTTTTTTTTTTTGGGTTCCCCACGGGGTAAAAATTTAAAAAAAGAAGATTTATTTGGGCCGGTCGTTTTTCGCCCGGCCGGGTACCCAAAATGGGTATTTAATTTTTTTTTGATCTTTTTGGGGGGTTTTGGGGTTTTGTAAAGGGGAAAAGGCCCGGGGGGAGTTTTTTTTTTTTTTAAATTTTTTGTTTTTTGTTTTTTATTGTTTTTTAAATTTTACTTTTTAATTTTTTTTTTTTATAGGGGATTTGAATGAGGGGATTTAGATCTTAATTCAATAGGATTAGTTTTCATAGCTTTTTGCTGTGCATGGTTCCAAAGGTAATGTCAGTACGGGTGCCGGGTCTTTCCCAAAGGGGACGGGGGGCATTGTGAGGAAGACAACCCCAAGCTTCTATGCCCTCCGTGTGGGTTTTCCCGCAACAGCAAACAATTCGATTGGTTTCGCTGTTTCGCCCAGGGGACGCGGAAAGGGGGGTCTTCCCGCGTTTTTTTAGTTATGGGGACCTTGTCGCGAAAATTTTAAAGGGGGTTAAACCCCCCCCCCCCCCCGGAGGATCCGGGGGTCGGGGCCGACGCGCGGGATGTCAGTTTTAATTTACGTGAAAACCCCCGGGCCCATCGCAAATTGCTTTAGGTTTTGCGCATTCCCCAGGATATCCCTAAAAGGGGGGTTTGAACCCCCAAAAACTGGACTATGATAGTTAAGGGTTTTTGGGGTTAAGGTTAGGTTTTTGAGTAATAAATTAGGTTTTTTATTTAGGGTTTGCTGGAAAGCTTAGGTGTTCCCAGTTTGAAAAGGAAAATTTTTTACTTTTTACCCACCCAAATTTATTTGGGGTTAGACAGTTGGGTAGAAAAAACAGTAAAATTTTTGTTTCCCTGAAGGGGTGGGGGGGTTTGGATGGGTGTGGTTCATGAAAGGGGTATGGCTTTGTATGCTAAATAAAAAGTGCCCCAAAATTTTGGGACAATTGCGATAAAGTTAAAATAAATAACAGAAGATGGTTAAAATTTGAATTTAAACAGCCCAAAATCCCCAAAATTTTTAAAAAATATGATTTTAAAGGGGGTTCATTTTAAGGCCATGGGCTTTCATTCACAGAAAAACAACATTTTTTTAGATTTTTTTTTTTTCTAAAAAAATGAAAAAACTAATTTGGGAAACCCCCTCCTTTGATTATAGTAAAAACATCTGCCTTCCAACAGAACGTTTTGTTTTTGTGTTTTTGCTGCGGACATTTTGAATATGTTGAAAAAATGATGAGAGGGCCCAAAAAATAAACCGTTTGGTTTAAAACTCACTTTTTTCCCCTAGGTTTTCCCTGGGGGAAAAAAATGACTTTTGACCAAAAAAAGGTTTTAAAAAATTTTGGTTAACGTCTATGATTGTGTCTTCCCCTGGGGCCGGAAAAAAACATTTTTTCAGCGTTTTTTTTTTTTTTACAATTTCTTGCTTTTCTGAAGAAAAAATCAAAAAAAGAAAAAAAAAAACCAAAAAAAGAATGTTTTTTGATTTGGGGTTTTTTTTGGGCGGGGTTTGTTTATGCGTTTTTGCATAGCCCCAAATTGTCTTAAAAAGTTAAATTTAAAAAATCTGCCCCCAAAATGCTTTAAATGGGAAATGAAACCCCTAGGAAATGTAATGGTTATAGTTTTTTCTAAAGAAAAAATGGGGACCCCTTTTGCTAAAGTGAGTCTTTTGAAAACTAAAAAGGGCAACATTAGTTGACCTATACTGTATACTGATAAAACAAAGAGCACAAAAATATTTATTTACTACAAATTATCAAACTTGTTACATTTTAGTTCTTTTCATGTTTTAATCAGGGGTCTAAAACTGCAGCCCTCCAGCTGTTGGGAAACTACAACTCCCATCATGCCCACTGTTATAGATTATATAAATGCATGATGGGAGTTGTAGTTTCCCAACAGCTGGAGGGCCGCAGTTTGAGACCCCAATAATTGAATAATATAAAAACATAATAAAATAAATGCGCTAGAAGAATATTAAAGCTCCCTGTCTTATAATAACAATGATTGTTATATTTCAGCATGGAACAGATAATTATTCCTTATACTGTGAATATTTGCTTTGTTCAGAATCATAAGCTGCTCCACAATATAATAGCTGTTCATAACATGTAGACATAATAAAATGTAACATTTTGTTTTTAGAAATTATTTTGCACTTTGAACCCTTTTTGTTTATGACATCTCACTGCTTTCGTACATATTTAATATATTTAAAACCTAAGTGTTACTGTTCTACTGTTACACTGTTTTCATTATCACATTTTAGTACAGTAGTATACCAAAAATGGTCCAGAATTGTAAGGCAGGATACTGTAATCCAGTATAATGTTTATATAGTAAAATCTTGATCTGCACATAAACTAATGCAGCTGTTTTGCAGCTTTCTATAATGTTGTATAATATTTACTTATTAAGATATTTATGTAAAATAGATGTCAAATCAAAGCAGCACCCAACATGCATAATTCAGATGTGAATGTAAATAAAATTAATGTATTATAATTCTTTTATAACAAGATATCATAATATAATGTTTGTTTTGTATAATGACGAAGGACATGTGTATGACATAAACAGAAACACAGCTGCTAAAGACAAAATGAGAGCAAGACTGGATACAGCCACAGTGTTACAGAGCTATCTTCAGCAATATACAGAATACATATAAGGGCTTGTTCACACAACGTTTTCGATCCGTTTTGGATGCGTTTTACGGATCCGTTTTTAACCTGCGAAAACTGGATGCAAAACTGATCTAAAAAGGGATCCCGAAAACGCAACAGCTGGTCCTTTTTTGGATGCGTATTGGATTGCGTTTTGCATGCGTTTTAGGATCCCTTTTTTGGATCCGCTTTTTCAATGCTTTACTTAAATCAACCTATCAAACTGCAATTTAAATATAATATAACCTATCAATTACCAAGAAAAACCCCTTTTTTTTTACCTAGTGTCAATCAACTGTACATACACCTATAGTTTTCAAACCCACCCCATGTAAATGAATTAATACCAATCATTTATAAACTAAATCATTTATAAACTAAATATTTATAAACTAAATATATATTTAGTATTACATATATATTTATATATATTTCTATAAATATACATTTATAATATTATATAACATTTATATTATATCTAAAATACTATACAAAAGTATATTTATATATATATAATATACTATTATATACATTTATATATAATTATATACATTTATAGAAATATATATTTAAATACATTTATAAACTAAATATAACCCAAACATAATATTCAAATTTTATATTTAATTTAAATCCAATGCGTTTTACGGATGCGTTTTTGACATCGAAAGCCGATCCAAAACGCACCCAAATGTATGCTGCGCTTTTGGATCCGCTTTCAGGATGCCAAAAGCGCACTCCATTATTTCCTATGGGGATTCTCTTGCGTAAAACGCAAGAAGAATTGACATGTCAATTCTTAAAACGGATCCAAAAAGCGGATCGTGAAAAGCGCATCGGCGATCACTCGTGTGAACAGCAATGCGCTTTTGCCATTGAAAGCAATGTTAATCACACTGACAATTGTTAGATCCGTTTTACGGATCCGTAAAACGGATCCGTAAAACGGATCACAAAAACATTGTGTGAACAAGCCCTAACAATGCAAATGATCATCTTACATGTATCTGTCTAGTTATATATGACTATCTATCTACTTATATGCATATACATTACTCTATTTACCTACATACCCATTTGGTTAAATATACTTTATTAGGAGTCACTTATTTCTCATTTTCCTCATCTGTTATGATCGTTCTAAAATAAACCTTTTCTATTTCCTGTAAAAGAGTTGCCTTTCAAAATTCTTTCAGATGCTGATTGCACCTTACAATGCCTGCGATTGGCAAATCAATTTTTTACCCCTTAGTTCAGTCTTCTGGCAAATGAGACAGATTTCAGTCAAATTAACTGGCCATTTACACACTTCAGTTTAGAATAATATTCATGTGATTGGAAAGGAATTGAAAAAATATTATTATGTGCAACAGTACCCTAATTATTTATATATTTTTGCTTTATATATTTGTTATACTATTTACTATTTACTATTTTATTTACAGTATATTTCATATGCATCTATCTATCTATACTGTATCTACTAACCATCTATCACTCTATCTGTCTCATATCTATCTTATAATCAATCTATATCCATTTATATATATATATATCTATTTATTTATCTATCTATCTATCTACCTATCTCTCTATCTGTCTATACTGTATCTACTAACCCTCTATCACTCTATCTGTCTTATAATCAATCATCTATATCCATTTTATATTTTTATTATATATATTTATATTATATTTTTATAATATGTATCTATCTATTCATATGTATCATATGTGTCTATCTGTCTATCTATTTGTCTATCTCTTTATCTGTCTATACTGTATCTCAAAAAGTAGAATACTCCTCTTTCAGAATGAAAGTGAAGTAGCTGAAGTTGCAAAAGAAAAAAAGCGCAGATCGGGTCCTTCGCAAAGGGCACAAGTAATAAAGAATACCAGTCAGGTGCTCACCTATTGTTGCTGTACTTAGAACGGTACAGCTCGTATTAGCGCTTTCAATCGAAAAATCCTCCGTTCAGGAGATGAGCTGCTGCAGGTCCTGATTCCCGCCGGTGGCTCCAACGAGGGCGCCGAAGTGTACGATAGAAAGGATTAACAGTTAGAATAAACCTGGAACAGTCTTTTTCTAAACTAAAAACTAGGGAATAAAACTTTGGGACCAGACCGCTAACGAAATACAAGCACCATGGATTACATGTGCTATATTATAAATAATTTATTGGTACAACATGTAAAGAAACATTCCATGTGTCTGAATGGTGCGTGTTGCTATTCAAGCTTTGGCACGCATTTTTATATGCATTTTGATAAGTGAAAATGACCATAAAGGTTCTAATTCAATGAAAGGAAGTACAAAGCTTGAAAAATATTAGTAGTTAATATACAAAGTACATCTAAAAATGCGAAAAATTTTCACTGAGCAATGAACAACTTGTATGTGCTGCTTGTTTTCCAGGCTTAGGCTATGTTCACACGGCTTAAAATGTGCACCGGAGTGCGCCAATTACGGGCCGAAAACGGCCCATTCATTACGGTAATCCACAGTTCTCATAGAGAACTATGGATTACGTCTCCTCTCCCCGCTCGGCGAAATCCGGGCCGGGGGGGGAGTAATTCACAAAGTGAATTACCAGCAGCGTTATACGCGCCGCCCGCAGTGATTGTCTATGGGCCGGCGAAGTGCCGGCCCCCCCGACTCCCGCCCCCGGCCACACGGCGTAATTGCGGGGCGAAATTACGCCCCGCAGTTAAGCCGTGTGAACATAGCCTTAGTCTGGGACTGGGTTTTTCCTGTCCAATCCTTTCTCCCTTTAATATAAGTGGGACCAGGTGTGTGGCGCCACTTATCCCCCTGCCATCCTGAGGTAAGAGTGCTTTCACACGGTGCAGTTTAAGCTGCTTTTATGACCAGTTATCAGTTATCTAAATTGTTCGGAAAGGTATTTCAATAAGTAATCAATGACTGTGTTTGAAGTCTTGTGGATTACAAACACACTAATTGACTACTCACTTTCCAGACGGATTGGATAAGTGAAAGAAGCTTGCTGTTAATAAAGGCAGTTAAAACTGCACCAAAGCTGCGCTGTATGATAGCCCCCTAACATCTTCAACCAACTCTATTTGTGTAAATCAGGATAAGAAGCATCTAGATGAAGAATGTCGCCTGCCGTCACTTGTTGGCCACAAGTATTATCATTTTATTATATATTGAAAAGTCTTTGCTCTTTACCTGATTCACTCACAGATTGACTGGTTCATTATATTCAGCACTAATTTGTATTAAGTTTTGATTACACAGATTGTTCTCACTAATACAAAGTGTGCGACGCTTATAATATCGATACTTTAACTGTTATCTGTATAAATTGTACAAATGTTATGTGCAATAGTAAAGAAACATAAAAAGATTAAAGGTTGTTGTAATAAACAAGCACAAAACATTACACTACTAAAATATTTTGGAAAGGTCACGCTCTCCAAAAAGTTTTTTTGCTCACAAGAAGGTTTTTAAGTGACAGTGGTGACACCTACTGGTATGAAGTTAGGACTTTTTCTCTGCAACTTGTCAGGTATATGTACTTTAAACTTTGCCAAAGAGTAATGTGTAGCATTTTTTTATAAAAAAAAAAAGAAGCTACTACTGTATGTTAAAGGGGTATTCCCATTTTATTGATTAGCTGTAAACATGTAGGCAAAGGTATATAAAGATTATTACCAAATACATTGCGGTTCTGATTTTGCTTTCCTTAAGTTAGATGCCTTCATATCGCCTTTTTGGGTACCGAAACTTCCCTAGGACATTGACCCCCTTCTCTTTGTGTTCTTGCTGGTCATGGTGATGTCACTCCCTGCTATGTCTTATGAGCAGCTCAGGAGCCTGTTTATCTTCCTTTCTGACAAACTTTAACCCCTTAGAGCCATGCAACCGTATGTCCTGCTGTTAAAGCATCTTCATTACTAATGTTCCTTTTAACAAGCTCAGCTAGAAATAGTAGAGCTGATATGCCCCCTGCTGTAGAACCACCCACATCCTAAACAGGAAGTGAGAGTTTGAAGCTGGTTGTGAAGGGCAGTCTCTGTGAAACAGCATTGTGAGAAAACCCTTTTAAGTACATAAAAAGATCCCGACAAATGGCACTCTAAAAGGTATCAATAAGTCTTGCTATGAGCTGGCCTCAGAGAATGGGGAGAGGGCCACACACAGTTCTCCCAGTTCTTTTCTATGACTGCACCAAACATAACCAAGCAGGTGTGATCAGCTATATTCAGAAGCCCCATAGACACGAATGGGGGCGAGCTGTGCATCGCTTCGCTCTCCTACTTGGTTACATTGCCCTGGTTTATTCAAATGTGGTAAAAACAAATGTGTCTATTGCAATCATGCCATTCAGCATGCTCCGTAGTAAGTAAGATTGATGGTCGTAGTTATTCTATTAAAATATTCATAAATTGTGATTCTACGCGGGTGGTTTATGATATCTTGTGCACATTGTGCGATTTATTATATGTCAGATGTACAAGTAGAATAATGAAAACTAGAATAAGAGAACATATTATGGAGTAGTTAAGACTGATAATAGAAATCTATCTAACGCTTCCAAACATTTCAGGGATGTACACGGAGGTGACATTTCTTCATTCACATGCTTTGACATTGAAAGGGTATCCAACCCATTCGGGGAGGAGATAGAAAATGTAAATTATTAAATAGAGAAGGTTTTTGGATATTAATGCTCAATTGTAGTATAACTTATGACCTTAATCATAGATTAGATTTAGCATTAAACTATTAAAGTTTTTATGATTTTATTAGTGATGGTTTATATAGGGTTAAAGAAGTGTGTCTTTTTGTATAAAAGGAAATGTCAGATGTTGATCTTTAGCTATGATTAACCCCTTAAGGACCAAGCATGTTTTGGCCTTCCTAACCCAGCCCTATTTTTGAAATCTGACATGAGTCACTTAATGTGAGAATAACTTTTTGACACTTTTACCTATCCATGTGATTCAGAGATTGTTTTCTCGTGACACATTGTGCTTTAAGAAAATTTTATCCATACAAGCCTTGTTTTTTTGTGAAAAATATCAAAATTTCATGAAAAATGTGAAAAATCTGTGATTTTGAAAGTTTCAAAATTTCTGTGTACAAGACAGATAATTATTCACCACAAAATGGTTTATAACTAGCATCTACCATATGTCCACTATAGGTTGGCATAATTTTTTAAATATATATATATATATCATTAGAGGGCTTAGAAATTTAGTAGTAATTTCTCACATTTTCAAGAAAATTAGCAAAATACATTTTTTTAGGGACCATTCCAGTTCTGACGTGGCTTTGAGGGGCCTGTATGTTAGATACCCCCATAATGACCCCATCTAAGAAACTACAACCCTTAAAGTATTTACAACAGTGTTTAGGAAGTTTGTTAACCCTTTAGGTATTTCACAGAAATTAAAGCAAAGTGGAGGTGAAATTTCAAAATTTCACTATTTTTGCAGATTTTCAATATTTATCCATTATTCACCGGAATACAGTAAATTTGACTAGGTTAATGCAATGTAATATCATTTCCCCCGGGTTTCTGTCGTTTTTAGAAATATCCCATATGGGGCCCCTAGTGCATTATTTTGGCTCACCCCATAAGCCCCAAAATTAGGCGAAGCACCTACTGGACTCTGGGGTCTCATTTTCAATGCAATTTTATTTAGGCACCATTTCAGGTTTTGAGGAGGCCCTAAGGTGCAAAACTTAATAAACTCCCCTACAAATCCCCCATATTGGAAACTACACCCCTTAAGGTATATATACAGATGTGTAGTGAGTATATCGACGCCACAGGTAATTCACAAATTTTTTTTAACATTAGGCTTTAAAAATTAAAAAACATTTTTTCCAATAATCTGCAATTTTAGCTTAAAGGGAATGTGTCATCAAAAATTAATTATTGTTTAACTCACGTTTTTATGTTAAACACATTTTTTTAAGGAATTTTTGGTTATATTTCTTTTTAATTTTTCATATCACTTTCAATATTTTTTAATAATTCTTAAGTCCTGCAGTTTTCACTTTGGCCATAGGCCTTGTTTGCACAGCTTTAACAGCAGTAGAGAGATACTTTACGCAGCTTCATGCACATAGGAGTCTTAATACTGTTTCTGTCCCATAGATTTTAATAGGAGAGTTTTCTAGACATGCTGTGTGACCCAGGAAGGGAAATTTACTTGCAGGGAGGAGGGGGTGAGAGCTGTGACATCTCCTCTTGTGACTGGTGGATTCTGTGTTATCTATTCACACTGGTGTCTCCTTTCAGTTTGACCCTGCTTGTGTTAATGAACACACTGCTGAAAATATTTATCTATAGGGCAGGAAGTGTCAGACTGTTATTAGGCTTAGTGGCCAAAGTGAAAACTGCAGGACTTAAGAATTATTAAAAAAATATTTAAGTGATATGGAAAATTAAAATAAAATATTACCAAAAAATTCTTAAAAAATGTGTTTAACATAAAAACGTGAGTTAAACAATAAGTCATTTTTGATGACACATTTCCTTTAAAATGTTTCATATTTACAAGGAATCCTGGAAAAAAGAACCCCAAAACTTCACCCGCCCGGAGTCTCGCTGTGCAGGGGAGGAGGGAGGAGGGGTCGTTTTCCCCTCCTCCCTCCTCCCCTGTATGTCAGCGCCGGTGGTGTGCGCCGCACATACAGGTCAGCGGCGCAGGGGAAGTGCGCGCGGCTGCAGGGGAGTGACGCGCGGCTGCAGGGGAGTGATGCGCGCTGCTCTCACTTCCCCCCGGGGTGTGAGGAGATCGTCCAGAGCAGCCGTGCTGCAGGAGGGCCCGGGAGGTAAGTGGATTTTTTTTATTTTATTTTTATTAGCTATATGGGGGCTCTGCCGGGCAACAATGGGGGCACTACCTGGCAACAATGGGGGCACTACCTGGCAACAGAGGGGACATCTACCTGGCAACAGAGGAGGCATCTACCTGGCAACAGAGGGGGCATCTACCTGGCAAACAATGGGGGCACTACCTGGCAACAATGGGGGCACCTACCTGGCAACAATGGGGGCACCTACCTGGCTACCACTCGGGGCACCTACCAGGCAAACAATGGGGGCACTACCTGGCAACAATGGGGGCACTACCTTGGCAAAGAGGGGGCATCTAACTGGCAAAAGAGGAGGCATCTACCTGGCAAAAAGAGGGGGCATCTACTGGCAAACAATGGGGCCACTACCTGGCAACAATGGGGGCACCTACCTGGCTAACAAAGGGGGCACCTACCTGGAAACAAAGGGGGGCAACTAGCTGGCCACAGAGGGGGATCTACTTGGCTACAAGGGGGGGATCTACCTGCCTGTAAGGGCAATACCTGCTTATGGGGGTTACTACCTGGCTATAAGGGCACTACCTGGCTTTCTTCAAAACCCTTTGCAGTTAGGGGAGTGGGTGGGCTTTTGAAGGGGAGGGATCCGCAAGATGGGGTGCCCATCAAATTTCTTGTTTTTTCATTTTCAAAAGTTGGAATTTGGGGTTACAGCAGCAAGCAGCGAAAGGGTCAAGTCTAGCAGGAAAACACAAAAAAGGAACGACCAGGAGACAGGAGGAAGTTCCTTATAAAAGCAGAAGTCCGTCACGGGGTGGATTAGGAACACAGACTTTTTAAAATACGTGTAGGCCCGCGTGCGTGCCCTAGAGGGGCCTTGTGCGCACAGGGACACCGGGGGAGTGGAGAAGAAATGGAGACTCAGCCCACCCAGCGGGAATAGTCAGTTGGGGGAACCGGGACAGGTGAGGGGGCAAGAGCACCAAAAAACCCAGAGGATGCCGCAAGCGGCCGGGACACGGGAGACATGGACACCCAGATGGTTCATAGCAGGGACCGCGGCATGAATCATGACAGGACCTTTTGGTTAGAAACGCGTCAGCTGGATCATTTGTCTCTTTTTTTTTTCCATGGATTTGTTTTTTACCTTTATGTAAATTTTTTTACTTCTAATAAAATGTTGGATTTTATGAAGATTGCTGTGCTGGCTTCTTCGTTTACAAACCTCATATCCTTCCTTGCTGGAAAGGACGACTGCTGCTGAGCTTGCAGGGGTGAGCTGCTTTCATTTTTTCTATTTTATGCAACGGCCATCTCACTATTCTCTGAAGGCCGTCTCATAGCGAGCTACAATTTAGCCTCCACAGGGGATTGTGCTTCTTGGAGAAACCCCTTCAAATTGTTTGATATGAATATATTTGCATAGTTCAATAATCTCTTAGAGATGATGACTCTTTTTACACTGTATGACAGTCCATCGGGGCTATAGGTCATTATAATCCATCGTCCAGGCTTTTCTGAAAGTGCGGTGAAAGGTTGGGATTGGGATGGTTTGGGGAACTAAAGACCAAATGGGATCCTGACCAGGTTTCCCTGAATTCAATTGTAAGGGTACCTTTAGGACTTGAATCAACAGCATATATATGTGGTGCCATGTGTCTGGGAGCCCCCTGCTTCCTTCCTTGCAATTTTCACTTTCACCATCATAAAGTGCTGTGCTCCTCTCATCATATCACCTGCATCCTTCTCCAAGAGCCAGCTTGGCTAGAAGAGACAAGACTAGCATCTCTACATGTCAGAGTAGAGAGGGGACAGCGGGTATCTTTCCCTTGACTCTTTTGGGGCAGAAGGAGGTTAAAATTTATTTGAGGGGCAGAGTGGGGATAATAACTATTTTAGGAGGCACAATGGAGATTATATTTAATTTAAGGGGGCAAGGTGGAGATCATTTCAGGGAAGGACAGTGGGGTTGATTTTTGGGGGGAGGGGCATGGTGGGGATTAGAATTAATATTAAAGGGATATTAATGATTATAACACATTTTAGGGCGGGCACAGTAGGAATTATAAACAGTCAAGTCACATTGTTATGACCATATACTACATTCATTTTCGGCAGCGTATACGGTGGTGTGAAAAAGTATTCGCTCCCTTACTGATTTTGTAATCTTTTTGATGTTTGTCACACTTAAATGTTTCAGCTCACCAAAAAAACATAAATAATAGACATATATAACACAATTAACTCAAAATGCAGTTTTTAAATGAAGGTCTTTATTATTAATGGAAAACATAATCTAAAACCTACAGGGCCCTGTGGGAAAAAGTAATTGCCCCCTAAACCTAACAACTGGCTGGGCAACCCTTAGGAGCAACAACTGCAATCAAGCATTAGTGATAACTGCAAATGAATCTTTTATAATGCTCTGGAGGAATTTTCGCTCACTCATCTTTGCAGAATTGTTAGTAGAAGAGTGAAGATATAAGGCGATACCTTTTAGAGACTGAATGAGTGTATTTGATGGTAAGCTTTCAAAAGTACTAGCTCTGTTCGTCAGGCATAATATTATATTCACCAGAGCCCGACGCAAAGCGGGTTGGACTTGTTGCAGCGAGAAACTACCAGGTCTCTACCCCTGACATGACTTGCTTGCGGTTGCAGCTGGGGTGCAGCATGGTAGAGAATCGTTAAACAGAGGCATAGTCAGGGTCAAGCGATAAGGTCAAGGCGGGCGACAAGCAACGTGGTCAGGAAACGGTAGCAGAAAGGTACGGTACACAGATAAGGCAAACTCCCTCCAACACTCTCAGAACTCACTAAATATGACCAATACTCTGGCAGAGAGTGTTGGAGGAGTCAACAAGATATAGGGTCAGTGCCCGGCAATTAACCAATTACCAGTGCGCTGGCCCTTTAAATCTTGAAGAGCTGCCGCGCACGCCCTAGGAAGCGGGCATGCGTGCCGGCACTCAACAGAACGGGGACAGGAAGCAGGAGCACAGCTGGGTAAGTAACTGGCTGGGGAGAGCAGAGAAGAGCAGGGGCGGGCGCGGCCTGGAGCTTGTTTCGCGGCACGCTCCATGACATACATGATGTTATACATGAAACTGAAAATTCACAGGCTGTTTATACACAAAAGACATGGATCTTCAAAGGAACATAAAGGGCCACATGTATGAAAACTGTCTTGGTCTTTGACTTTCTTTGTTGCCCATAGCAACCAATCAGAGCGCCCCTTTCATTTTTCCAGAGCACTATATGAAATGAGAGGGGCGCTCTGATTGGTTGCTATGGGCAACAAGGAGAATTTTAGACCTAGATAGTTTTCATACATGTGGCCCAAAATCTTCAAAAATAAGAATATGCAATATAAGTCAAGAATTGCAACAGGTCAAGAAATAAACAATCTGGAAATTTGCGAGGTGTGACAAGAAAACCATTAGCTCTTGCTGTTATCTGTTTGTATCAGGTAGTGATTTGTGGCCCCCACAGTTCACACATAGTGAGCATGGATAGCTAGTATGGATATTAAGCTCATATTACAAAGTTTTAAATTTTTGCATTAACTTTTCATTCATTTCCTCTTCTTCTGCATTTTAAAATGTTCCATTAAAACCACAACCTGCAAATCTTCAATAGAATGGTTTTCTCTGGAAAAATGTGCGGCCACTGGGATATCTGTCCTGTTGTTGTTAAAAGTGAATCTGTGCGAGTTCATGCTCTGATTGAGTCTCTGCCCTGTTTCCCCTACATAGGCCTGTGGTGGGACACTGCACACACATAATGAGATAAATTATGTTGGAACATCTGCAGGAAAATGTCCCAATAATTCTGTGCACCTGCTGTGACTGTAGGTACACAGTCAGTGGTGAGGATGTGCCTGCAGGTCTTGCACCTGTTTTGCAGACAGGGTGCCATTTTCTGTTGGGGCCTTCGGACACTCCATATAATAATTTGTTGCAGGTTTGGTGGTTGCTAAAAAGAAAGGAGATGGGGGATTAGGATATTGTTTTGAGTCTGTTGTCCCTATATAGCACAGGTTGGAGTTCCTTGGCAATCCTTTGTAGAATCACCAGCTGTAGGTTGTAGGTGTCATCTAGGAGGTATGCGAATTATATGTGAATTGTGAATTGTGGACTACAGCTCCTATCATTCTCATCACTATATATGTCTGAATGTACTGCTTTGTTTCCATGGTATGTGAATGCAAAGTTTGCACCCAATCTCTGTGTTCAATAATCCCCCTGTGTTTATTGTGTTGCTATCAATCCCATATACTCCCCTTGAAGTTTCTTCTTTCTGCTGGCTCATTTGTAACTCCACCCATTGCTGACACCTGGGTCCAACTGATTTATATCAATGTCCTGCACATAGCATGGTATAAATTAGATAGGCTGTGTCAGTTGACCAGAGTCAATTCACCATATAGTTGTGAACCATATTTGTAAGTGAAACAGATTTGAAAGTGAATATAAATCTGAATATGAGGTTTTTGCAGAAAAACCGGAAAGAAAAAAAGGGGGGTGAATGGGCCCTTTTCCCTTTTTTGGTAAAACTGCACTTTTTTAAAAACATCTTAATCCCACTTTTTTTTCTATCTAAAATTGTAGCCCTTCCCGGGCCCCCTATCTTTACCACCCAAATCTTTTGCCCCCTGGGGGAAAACCCCATAAACAGCGCCCCTCTTCCCCTTTCCCCCAAACCCATTTTATTCATCCCCTACACTTTTTCCCCCTTTTTAACTAACACAAAAACCGCCGTTTACCTAGTGCCGCACAAAAAGCTGCTTTATTTTTTCACGGGAACCCTCGTGTATCTTTTTCTTTCCCCCTGCTTTTTCGCTGTAGGGGAAAATTTTCCTTCCCAAACCCCGGCCCCCCCTCCCTTTTTTGCTCATCCCCAAACCCCCTCCCCCCCCATTTGAAAAACCCCGCTAACCCGCTTTTGCTATTTGTTTTTACGTCTTTTCCAAGCCCCTTTTTTAAAAGTCTTTGTTTGGGAAAGGGCCCCATCGTATTTCAATAAAAACCCCACTTTTCTGGTTTTTAAGACCTGTTTCCCTTTTTCATTCCCTCAAAAACCCGGGCTCTCCCCCAGAAAAAAATTGGGGTCCCGGAATCTACACCCGCTTTCCCCCTTTCACTCTCCCCCTTTTGGGCGGGCCCCTTCAATTTAAAACCCCCCCCCCCCCAGGGCCTGAATACGGCCGGGTGGGGGAAATCGGCGTACTTCCTTTCCCCCCACAATGCATTTCCCCGGTCATTCCCCCCGCACCCTTCCCTCCCCTTTTCCCCCCCTTTTTAGGTTCCCAAAATTTCCCCAGACCCTTTCGGGGGCCCTTTTTTCCCCCCCGAGTTCCCGGGTTTTGTGAGGAAACCCCCCCCCGGCTCTCCCCCCATTTTCGGGGTCATTTTTTTCTGCATGGCTCCCCCTCATTTCCTCTCTACCTAAATTTCCCACCCCTCACATGGGGGATTTCCCCAAAATCCCCCCTTGATAAACCCCCTTTTCTCCCTTTTGGCCCTCTCATTTTCTTTTTCCCAACCCCCCCTTTTTTTCGGGCCCCATCTCAATTTTTCAGGGGCTCTCCCCACCCCAAGGATGGGAACTCCTTGATCTTGTCGTCTTTTTTTCAAATTTCTTAAAACCCCAATAATTCTCCCTTTTAAATCTCTGTGGGCCCCCAAAACCCTTTCCCCCTTTACTAAACACTAAATCTCAGGGCCCTTTGAAGGAAAAAATTTCCCATCCCCAAAATTCCAAAATAACCGCTCCATTTTAAAACCAAAAAACTCCCAGGAAAAACCCTTAAAAGTTTTCCCCAAATGCCCCCCCCCCTCCTTTACTCTCCTGGTCCTGACCTGGGTGTTAAAAAATTACAATGGGAAAATTCCCAACAACCCGGACATATTGGCCCACTTTTAAACACCCGCACCCAGAGTCAGGGGCCCCGCAGCCTTGGCACAACCTAGACTCGCCATTTTTGCAGCCCATGTCCAGGTGTTGGGTGAGCGTCGTGGAGGGAAAACAAAAAACTACCTGCCCGACTTTTTTCCCACAAAAAAAATTTATGCTTTAGGAAATACCTGTGACGGGTTTGGTGGATCCCCTGGACCACCGGGAAGGGGTTGGGAGTTAGGCCCCCGCCCGGAACGGGAAACTAAGTAGCCCCCCGGGTTTTTTAAACCCAAACCCCCGCCCAAAAGGGTTTGGCTTGCTGCGGGTGGGGCTACCAGGTCGTTACCCCCCCCCCTGGGGCTTCTTCTTGGGGGTGGCGGGGGGTTTCAGCGTGGTTTAAAAAAAACGTAATCCCAAAAGGGGTAGGGCAAAGGGGCAAAGGGGGAAGGTAAGGGGCAGGGGGGCCCGAGGGGTTTTTTGGTCAGAGGGGGGGGGGCCCGCGGTTAAAGGGAAAGGCCGGGGAAAAAAAGGGGAAGGGGCAGGGAAAATTAGCGGAAAAGGGGGTGGGACACAGATAAAACCCAATTTCAGGAAATCAAGGGGGCACTTTCCCAAAAAATCACCCCTAAGCCCCCACCAACAAATTTTGGGGAAGGCCCCCCTAGGGGGGGACCCCTTAAAAAGAACCAAAAGTCCGGGGAAAAAAACCAAAAAATGGGACCCCTGGCCCTTTTTAAAACTGAAAGGGAAGTGTCGGCGCCGCCGCGCTAGGGGGCGGGGAACCCGGGGGCGTCCCGGACGGCCGGGAGCCCGGGTTCACAGGGGGGGGGCCAGGTAAAAAAAGGGGCGCCGGGGCCCCCGGGGACAGGGGTGGTCTGGGGGAAACCCCGATGCCCGCGCGGAGTCCCCTGGGGGGGAGAGGAAAACCCGGGCCCCAGCGGGCCTTTGGGGCGGGCCCCCCCAACCCCCCTGACAGGGCCCCCCCCTTTTGGTCTTCCCCTCCCTTTTTTTTTAAACCCCGGCGGGGGGATCAAGGGGGGCAAGTTGGCTTTTAGGTTCCCATGAAAGCTCCTTTGGGGGGAACCCTTTCCCCGTCAATTTTTAAAGGAAAAGGGTTCCCCCCCGGGCTGTTTCTGTGCCAAGGGCCCCCCCTTGAAACCCCAAAGATGTCATCAGGGGGTTGGCCACAGGAGAAAGGCGGGGGACAACCCCCCCGGGAAAAAGCGTTTCCCGTACCCCCCCGGCTTTGAGGAGGAGGAAAATGGAAGGCAATTTTTGGACCCGCAGGGTGGGGGGGGCAAACGGGCTTGTAGGGGGGGACGGGTTAAGTGCCCAAAAACCCCAAAAAGGGGCCCAAAAAACTTATTGGGGGCCCCCCTTTTTAATGGGCACCTTGAAACGGATGTTTCTTGGCCGATTTAAACCCACCCCATCCAACCCCTTGGGTTAAATTTCGGGAGGAGGTTTTTTCCCATAAAAAATCGGGCCCGGGAAAAAAATTTTTGGCCCGGGGGGAGGCACAAAAAGGGGCCCTTTTTCGAGTAACTTCCCGAGAGACCCTTTATGGGCCCGTACTTGGGGATTTAACGGGAGGCCAAAATTTGGGCCGGGGGTGGCTAGGGGGAGAGGGGGGGCCCCGGGGGTTTAACCCAAACCAAAAATTTTAAAAAAGGGGCGGACTTTGAGTCAAAGGGATTTTTAAAAAAAAATTTTCCCCCCCAGGAGGGATTCAAAACCCCCCTTTTTCCGACGGGCAGGTTAAAAATGGCCCCGAAAACCAGCCAAAAAAACCTGGTTTTACCCCTCTCCCCCTTCATGTTTTGGTTTGAGGGGGGGGTATGCAGGGCGGAATCCACTGCCACCCCTAAAATGGGAACCCCGAGAGCCCGCCAAATCTAATCCAAAAAAGGGGCTTCCCCCATCCGGGGGTGATGTGAAGGGGGCCCGGGGTAAGCGGAAGATGTTTGGGGGAAGGAAAAGGGTGGGGTAGCAGGGGTCCAAAGGGGAACCCGGGGGAGGGGCAAAAAAATGAGCCTTTTTTGGAAAAAACCCGTCAAAAACCCCCCCCAAAATGGGGGCCGTGTTTTCCGGGGGGGCCGGCAGATCAGTGACAAAATTTTTTAAAAATGGGTTTCCCGGGTTCCTGGGGACGGGAGAGGCCTTTAGGCGAGGGGGCCCTTTTTTACGGGGACAAGGGGGTGGCCAAAACTGAGACAAAATCCCCCAAAATTCTTTTTATGGAAATGGGGCCCCCAGTGTATCTTGGGGATGAGCTGTATGGACTTGTGATTCCCCCGGATAAACCCCCCCAGTTTTTAGAAGAATGACCCAATTTTAAAGGAAATTTTTGGGGCCGCAAAGGGGTAGGTTTTTTCCCGGAAGGTTTCCCGTTGAAGGTTTACAGGAGCTTTCCGAAAAAAAAAAGCCGTTCTGGGGGAATTTAAAATGCTGCAGGGGGGCTCCAAAACCCGCCGTATCGGGGGGATCTGGAAAAAAAGCGTCTGCCCTGAGGGTTTTTTTTTTCCGGGCCGGGCGGAAAATGTAAAAAAGAAATTAAAAAAAAGGGGGATAAAAAGCGACCCAAACCCGGCTTGGGGGGATTTAAACCCCTGAGCAGTTTTCAGATAGAGAAGGTTCTTGTGATCGTGTAGATTTCCCAAAGGGGTTTGGGGGAGCCCCCTTTCCCGCAAATGACGCCCTTCCCTTTTAGGGGTAATTTTTATTTGCAGAAGTTCCCGGGTTTAACCCATTTGTAGGGTTTCGTTCGGGCCCGGGGTTGGAAAAAACTTGGGAAGAATCCAAAATGGCGCAATTTTTCCCCGGGGAGGGGCTTCTGCAGAAAACGGCTCCGGCACCCAAAAAAGAGGAGGCGTCGACCTTAAAACAAACGGGCCCTTGAGGATCCCCGGGCGAGGGGAACGGGAGCAGAAGCCAAAAGCAGCTTTTCAAGGCCCATTTTAAGGGGTCTTTTAGCCTCGGAAGGCCATGATTTTGGGGGCGGCCCCCCTTCTTGGTGAGGGGGTTTTCCCCCGGGGGACACATGGAGGAGAAAAATGAGGAATTTAAATTTTTCCCATAATTTGGGGGGGGAAAACCTAAAAAAAAACGCTGGGTGGCCGGAAAAAGGGCCCAAAAGGGGCGAAAGGGCCAAATTTTAGGACTGCTAAGGCTTTTGGGGGGGTCCTTTTGAAAGGCCCCCTTTATCCGGGCACGATGTAACCCCAAAAAGGGCAGGGAGGGGCGTTTGAAACAGCACTTTTTTAGCTTGGCATGGTTGGGGTTTAAGGAGACGTCTGGCACCTTTTCGGACGTGGTGGCGGGGGGTTTTCCAAAAGGTTTTGGAGAAAAGATGAGAATTTTCGTAACCAAAAAACTATAACAAAAAAACGTAGAAGGGAAAATCCCGGAAAATTCATTTTAAAAGGGAAAATTTTTAAAAAAACCCGCCCGGAAAAGGTTTTCAAAAGACCAAAAAGGGATGAAAGGGATTTTCGAATTTGGGCCCTACAGGTGGTTTTTTTGGCGGTTTTTTTCCCCTTGTCACCCTTTTTCCCGGGTGCGGGGTTTTAGATTGAAGGCCCCGCGAAGGGGGGCCCGGTTTTGAAAAAAATTCTTGCGCCCTGTAGGCGGGCAAAAAAATCCCGAGATCAAAGGCAGGGGGGGAACGATTCTTCCCCAGTTTAATTTTTTTTCAGGCCCCCATAATCGTTTCAGGCCCGGGGGGGATCCATCTTTTTTCTCAAAAAGAAAAAAAAATCCCGGGTCCCCGCCCGGTTGGGGGACGAAATTGGGTATGAAACCTTTGGGGGAGGTTCTCTTGAAATATCGGGGAAAAAGGGCCTTTTGTCCCCCCCGGGGGAAAAAAGGGGGAAAGAGGGTAAAAAAAAACCCGCCCCGGGGAGGAGAAGCACCCGGGGTGGGAGACAAAAAGGGCAATCGTAAGGGGCCCGGGGCGGAAGGGAGAGTTTTTAAACCCGTCCCTTTTAGGGAAAAAACATTTGGAAAAGTCCTGTTAAGGAGGGGGCCCGACCTGGCAGAAAAATTCGTTGGCTTGGTACGGCCCGGGGCCGGGCGGATTGGGCAGGAGCCGGCCGAAGGGCATCGTTTTAAGTGGGTTTTCCCCCGGGTCCAAAAGAAGAAAATTTTGCCTTTGTTCCAGTTCCCCGGGGGCGGGGCATGCTCTTTTAACCAGGGGGGGGCCCAGGGGATTTTCAAAAGGGAACAGGCAGGCGAGGAAAATTTACAGTTTCCTGATGGGAACGCCCGTTCTGCAAGGGGAGGGGGCCCCCAGTGCAGAAAACCCAATTTGGGATCCTTGAGGCATTTTGCCATGACAGAGGGGCAAAAAAACATGGGTTTCAGCAAGGGGGTTTACTGGGAAAACCCGGTTTTTAGGACACCAAACCTTTGGGTGTTTAAAATTTCCCGGGGGACCCCGAATCCAGGGGAAGGGGGTGGCCTAAAGGTTGCTGTCCGGCGGGCGTTCCACAAGAAAAAAAAATGGTCGGGGGGGGGGAGAAAAAACCACAATGAAAAACCTAAGGGGGTTCCTCCCCCTGCGAGCCCTGGGGGCGGGGTTTTTCCCCGGGGGGCCCCCCGGGAAAATCCCCAATGGGAATGGCCGGAAAAAAACCCCCGCAATTTGAAACACAAAAAAGCCTTAGACGTTTGTGTGAGGTTTTCCCCTGGGTCAGATGGGGCCCTTTTTTTCCCCCCCGCATGGGGTTTGGGCTTCTTTCCCAAAGTTGGTTTGGGGAAAACGGAGGGCCCTTTAAAGGAAAAGGGGCCAAAAAACCCAGGGTAGCCGGGGTTGGGGGGGCAGGGGGCCCCGCGTTGGAGACGGGCTCCCTTTTTGTCCTTTTTGCAAAAAGTTTTATATCGGTTTCCCGGGGGGTTCAACCCAATCAAATTTGTCCAACGAAGGGCAGGCTCGGCCCCCCGGGGCCATCCTTTTATGTGTCCCCGAGAGGCCTTGCCAAAACGGGTTTCCAAAAAGCCTAAATTTTTTCCCGTCTAACTCCGAAAGGGAAGGTGCGGAAAATTTCAAAAGAGTTTCTGTTTCCCCCCGTGGGTCGCCCCGCGGAGACGGAGCGGGGTGGGAGCAGCGAGGAGGTTTTCGAAACCCGGGGTTTCCCCAAAGACAGTTTGGAACCCCCGGAGGAAAGGGTTTCAGGTTAGCCCTTTTTTAAAGGGGGGTACCTCGGTCCCCCCCCCCCCCCCCCAGCGGGAGTGGCCCAGGCCCGGGCTTCGCCGGGTTTAAAAGGCTAATTTAAAGAAAGCGGAACCCTTTTGCCCGCCTGTGGGAAAAAATTTGGGGGTCCCAGGGGGTTTTCTAGGGTAGGTGGGGGGATTGGGTGATGAAAAACCCTGGGACTTTTTTTGGGGTCCATTAAAAGCGGGGGGACGGCAGATTTCAGTGGGAAGGGGCCCCCCGGTTTTCAGGAGGGGATGAAAGAGCCGTAGCTGGAAGGGGGCAAAAAGGGCTGGCGAGACAAACAGCCGGGCCCCCAGGGGGGAGGGGGTTTTTCGGGCTGCAAAAGGGTTTTTGCAAATGGCAAAGGGGCTTGGGCCCATACGCTGGCTCTGCGGGGGGACGGCCGGTTTGTAAAGTCCCGGGGTTTAGGCAGAGGTCCCCCCGGGGAATCCATGGCAGATTGTACCATGACGGTTTTTGGGGGAAATTCCCCCTGGAAACCCCCAGCAAGCCCGGGGGTTGTTAAGCCACGGGGCCCGGGAACGGAATCCCAAGTAACCCCCGGGTTTTTTAACCCCCGGGGCCCCCTGCCCTAGCGGGAGGGGGGGACTTGCGCCTGAGGTACCAGGTCGTTACCCCCCGACGGACTTTTCCCTTGGGGGGTGGCGGCCGGGTACGCGTGGTTCAAAAAACGTAATTTCCCAAAAGGGGAGTTTGGGGGGGAGGCGAAGGTCGGGCAGGCGGCAGAGGGTTTTGGTCAGGGGAAAGGGCGGGCGGTTTAGGGCAGGGGAGCAAAAAAGGCAAATTTTGGAAATGTTTGCGGAAAAAGGATGGTACACGGGTAAACCCAAAACGGGGCTCAAGGGGGGGAAATCCAAAAATCCCCTTAAAACACAATACAAAAATTTTTGGCGCGGGGCTTTCTTGGGGGTTTTTCCCCCTTTAAAAAGAAACCCAAAGGTCCGGAAAAAAAACCAAATTAACGGGGGGAACGGGCCCTTTAAACCTGAGCAAGTGTGCGGGCCCCGGCACGTAGGGGAGGGCCGAGCAGGCGTGGGGACGGGGCCGGAGCGGCGTTCACAGGGGGGGCCAGGTAAAAAAGCAGGCCCAGGCCCCGCGGGACGGGGGGGTGTGGGTACCGCGATGCCCGCGGGAGTCCCTGCGGGGAAAGGGGGCCCGGCCCACTCGGCAGCGGCCCCCGGACCCCTTTGACAAAAAACATTCCTTGCATTGTGCCAAAAAAAAATTTTTTTCCCCCTCCCTCTCTAAACCCTGAATCATGTTTTTCCCTTATTTAAAAAAATAAACCCTCACTAAAACTGAACTTCAAAATTTTCCCCCAAACCAATACACAACCAACCCCCCCCGTATTTTGTTTCTGGGGTGTGGCACCCACCAAAACTCATGGGCGGGGCCCTGTCTTGGGGTTTATAGATTCTGTCGTCCTTCACCCTTTTTTCCAAAACCCCTTGCCCACCTGTCACCTGCACTCAAGGAATTCCAGAATCCATCCTTTTCTCATATGAAAAAACTCAAACCCTCTTACTGCTTTTATTTTTTTCTCGTCGGGATACTGAAAATCCCTGCTTATGGTCTCCTCTTTGAAAAACCCCCTTCTAAAATTTTCCCCCTGAAGCAGCCCCGGGGGCAAAATCTTTTTTCCCCAGCCGCTATACTGTGCCTTCCTGTGTCACTCACTAAAAATGGTTGCCCAGTACAGGGTACAATATAAACTCATCCACTCCCCCATTATCTTCCCCCAGCGCTTTCACCCCCCTACATCTCCCCCCCTCATCTCTGTCTACCACCCCTACCGTTCTTGCTCTGTGAGATATAGATTACATTCCCCAGCTTTTGAGCCTCCCCTGCCCCCCCCTCCAAGATTTTGCACGGGGCGGCACCAGTTCTCTGGAACATACTCCCCGCAGCGGATTGGCACACCCCACAACCCTCCAGTTTTAAGAGGGCTCTGAGAATACATTTTCTCAGTCTGGGTCTACCAAGATCCCTAATTGCTAACCACTCCCCCACTCTCTAACACAAAAACATTTTCTGTCACTCTCTACAATTCAGCACTTATCTGTATAAAATTTGTTTATGCAATGGTGGCAGGTCCTCCGAATTCTATAAAAACCCACCCCATATTTATGTCAAAATGGCTGGACCATTGTAAACCTAGCATTCTTACCCTTCGCCCTCACCCCATACCCCCTTTAATAGATTATAGCTCTTGCGAGCAGGCCCTCCAACACCTTGTGTCTCATTGTAAGTGAGCTTTTCATTGTTTTATGTATGTAATTTTGTCTGAAACTTCACCCTCCAAATTGTAATGCTGCGGGATATGCTGGCGCTATATAAATAAAGATTATTATTATTATTATTATTATTATTATTTATCTAGGAGCACTCGGGAATCATCCATGGTCTCTTTGTACATGAGCAGATTGCTGCTGCTTTGTTTATTTGGTTGTCCGTCACTATTGGTTTGTATCCCGATCGGAGGAATGTCATCCTAAGATCCAGAAGGTGCTACGATTGTGACTGTATATAATAGATTGTTTTGTGTGTTTGGGGTGGAAGCTGTCGTTTTTTCAGGTAGGCAGTTCTGTTTGTGGTATATTGATGTGAGTAGCCGGTGGTTTTTAATGCGTATTGTGGTATCCATAAAATATATTTCACTCTCTGAGTAACTAAGTTTAAGGTTGATGGTGGGGTAAAAGTCATTGAAGTCGCTATTAAATTTAAGTAGGGTCTTCTCACCTACAGTTCAGATTACCAGGATATCATCGATATAACAAAGGTAATGCATGTGGCTAGATATGCTCTTTTCAGTTTTGCCATAAAGAGATTTGCATACTATGGTACACATCTTGAACCCATTGAAGTTCCCATTAGCTGAAGATATAGGTCCTTTCCAAACATGCAAAAAGTTATTATTTGGAGTGCCCAAAGGCCCCAACAGAAAATGGCAACTACTCCTTGCTGCTTCTCTTGGATCTCTCTGCAGTGTTTGACACTGTGGATCACCACTCTCTCCTCAGCATGCTCAGCGCCATTGGCCTCCAGGACACCGCTCTCGCTTGGTTCTCATCTTACCTGTCTGATCGCTCCTTCAGTGTCTCATTTTCTGGTTCTATCTCCTCTCCTCTCCCTCTTGCTGTTGGAGTTCCTCAGGGATCAGTTCTTGGTCCTCTCCTCTTCTCAATCTATACAGCCCCCATTGGACAAACCATCAGTAGATTTGGCTTCCAGTACCATCTCTATGCTGATGACACCCAATTAAAAACCTCTTCCCGTGCATCACTCCAGCCTGCTACAAAAACCCCCAGTGATGTCTGGCCGTGTCTCTGACATCATGTCCTCTCTCCATCTGAAACTAAACCTGACTAAGACTGAACTTCTTGTCTTTCCCCCATCTACCAACCAACCCCACCCTGCTATTTCTGTTTCTGTAGTGGTACCACCATTTCTCTAGGCAGCAAGGGCCGCTGTCTGGGGGTTTAACTAATCTGAATCTTTTCCTTCACCCAAATTTTTCCAATCCCTTGCCCGCTCTTGTCACCTGCAACCTCAAGAACATCTCCAGAATCCGTCCGTTTCTCACCTGGAAAAAAACTCAAACTCTTCATTACTGCTCTTTTTCTTTCTCGGCTTGACTACTGTAACTCCTTGCTTATCGGTTTGCCTCTCTGCAAACTCTCCCCTCTTCAATCTGTCCTGAATGCAGCAGCCAGGCTCATCTTTCTCTCCAGCCGCTATACTGATGCCTCTACCCTGTGTCAGTCACTGCACTGGTTGCCCATGCAGTACAGGGTACAGTATAAACTCAGCATTCTCACTCATAAAGCTCTCCACAACGCTGCCCCCCCTACATCTCTTCCCTTGTCTCTGTCTACCACCCGACCCGCTCTCTCCGTTCTGCTGCTGATATCCGGTTACACTCATCAATCATCCGAACCTCTCATGCCCTTCTTCAAGATTTCACATGTGCAGCACCAGTTCTCTGGAATATGCTACCGCGGGCGATAAGGCACACTCACAACCCTCACAGTTTTAAGAGGGCCCTGAGAACACATCTTCTCAGTCTGGCCTACCAAGATCCCTAACTGCTGTCACACACATCTGTCACTCCCTGCACTTGGGCACTCACAGGCACTTATCTGTATATAGATGTACTGTCTGGGTGGCAGGTTCATCCATTTTTCATGTAAACCACCCCCTATTTATAAAACAAGGCTGGACCATTGTAAACTTGGCACTTCTCACCGTTTGTTTCACCCATACACCCTAATAGATTGTAAGCTCTCACGAGCAGGGCCCTCACACCTTGTGTCTCATCTGTAAGTACTTTTAATGTGTAATGTCTGTACGTTTACCCTTGAATTTGTAAAGTGCTGCGGAATATGTTGGCGCTATATAAATAAAGATTATTATTATTATTGCCTGCCAAACAGGTGCAGGCACATCTACACCACTGACAGTGTACCTGTCCCACAGTCACAGCAGGTACACAAAATCAGGGGGACATTTTCCTGCAGATCTTCCAACGTAGTGTACCAGATTATGTGTATGCAGGGTCCCACCATCAGCCTATTCGTGGGGGACACAGGGCAGCTACTCAATCAGCGCATGAGCTTGCACTGATTTACTATTAATAACAGCAGGACAGATCTCCAATTGACCTCACATTTGCAGGTTGTGGGACATTTTAAGACTTAGAAGGAGAGGAAAGAATGGGAATACAAGTTAATGCAAAAACTTCAAACTTTGCAATATAGGATTAATATCCACACTAGTTTCATGTCACACTATGTGTGAACTGTGGGGTCACAAATCACCACCTGATAGCAAACAGATAACAACAAGAATTAATGATCCTCATGTTATGCCTCACAAGTGCCAGATTGTTTATTTCTTGAACTGTTATCTACTTATATTGCATTTTGTTACTTTTAAAGATTTTAAGATCCTTTGAAGGTCCATGTCTTTTATGTATACAAAGCCTGCGAATGTTCAGTTTCTTGCATAGCATTATGTAGTACTCTCCAAAGCTCACCATCAAGTATACTCAGCCTATAAAAGGTATTCGCTGATTTCTTCACTCTTCTATTTTTCAACTTCTGTCTTTTCAGGCCACAGAACCTTCTCCCAAAAGTCTTGGGGATCATCAAGATGTTTTCTGGCAAAACTGAGAAGAGTCTTTATGTTCTTTTTGCTCAGCAGGGGATTTGTCTTAGAACTCTGCCCTGTTGCCATTTTAGCTCAGTCTCTTTCTTATGGTGGGGTCATGAACACTGACTTTAACTGAGGCAAGTGTTGCCTGCCGTTCTTTGGATGTTGTTGGGGGGTGGTTTGTGACATCTTGGATGAGTCGTCACTGTGCTCTTGGGGTAATTTTGGACAGGGTCACCACAGTTCCATGTTTTCTCCATTTATGGATAAGATATCTCATTATGGTTCTCGAGTCCCACAACTTTAGAGATGGCATTATAACCTTTTCCAGACTGATAGATCTCAATTACTTTCTTACTTTCTCATTGGTTCCTGAATTTCTCCCCATGATGTCGCTTCTGAGGATCTTTTGGTCTACTTCACTTTGTCAGGCAGGTCCTATTTAAGTGCTCCCTTGCTTGAGAACAGGCGTGGCATTTAAAAACTGCATTTTGTGTTTACTTGTGTTATCTATGTCTAATATTTAAATTTGTTTGGTGATCTGAAACATTGAAGTGTAACAAACATCCAAAAGATTAAGAAATCAGGAAGGGAGCAAATACTTTTTCACACCACTGTAGCATATCAAAGAAGTTATGTGTGGCGAGCTGGATTTTTGAGTATATATGGTGTGCAATATGCTGTCTGCACATATTTCTCATTGCTGTCATGAGTAAAAGGGGTGATTCATCAGAGCTGCGAAAAGAGTGCTTCAGTGGTGAAAGTGTATAGTAAGTGGACAAATGAGGCTGACGGGGAAACTGCAGAGCACCATGTGCCATGTGAGACGTGAACTTTGGCTAAGAAGGTGCACAAAGGCAGACCCACATGTTAGAGTAGAGTAGTTCAATGGCAAAGTTAACTAGGAGGCTACCAAATGTGTCTCTAAACACACCCCTGATGCTGTCCTTCCATCTCTACCCCGTCTGAAGCGTTTCATCTTTTGTTCCTTTACTGGTCAGTGCTGCCAGCTCCTTTACTTGACCTCTCCTAATCTCCACTTATTTTTTCCATTGCTTAGATTGAACAAAGCTCAGGGGATCCTGTGTTATTCCAATTAGCTTTTCTTCTAATCCAGGTCAGAAATGTGTGTGTGCACAGCTTCCATTGCATGCACAGCTCCACAGTATCTAAGCAGAATATGTAAGGCAAAGTGCACACCAGATTGCATGGGAATCAATTTACACTACTCCCTGCACTTTATTTTGCACTCACACTTGAAAAGTATTTCCATTAGTGTTTTTCCGCACTTCTGGTCAGCTCATACCTAGCTACGAGTTGACCATTTCAGACAATGAGGAACTCCCATAGAAATGAAGAGGAAGGATGGCCACAAGCATTCTCTGAGATGGTCTGTTCGTAGTTATGATCTGACTTGCAGCTTTGTCGAGCACTAGGGGAAACACCCTTTGAAGGGCACATCAATACACAAAGATCTTTATATGGAATCTGAATGACAACTAAGTGTCACACTGCACGAAAGAGAGGATAGTGAATCCACTGGTCACTGCGTGGAGTCGGCGAAGCCCACGCCGCGGAGCGGAGTCTAAGGGGCCCCTTCACCGTCCTTTGCTGCAGGGAATCTCCCAGGTCGATACCCTCGACGTAGGCTCTGGCTGTGACAGCCGAAGTGGAAGGCACAGAAAAAAGTGTGGAATAAATTGTAATAAGAGTTCGCAAAGCCAATAAAGCGCTGTATTGCACGTAGGCTGATGGAACGTGGGAAGTTAAGCACAGCTGACAGCTTCTCTGGGTCCAACTGCAGACCTTGGGAAGAGACAATGTCTCCAAGGAAAGGCAAACTGGAGCGCTTGAACAGACACGCGGGTGAGAACCTGACGGACATGAAACCGATGAGACTCGAGAGGAGTAGTTCAGAATGTCGTCAAGGTAGACCAGAACACAGTCATACAGCAGATCACAAAAGATGTCGTTTACATTCTTGGAACATGGCCAGGGCATTACAGAGCCCAAAGGGCATGACCAAATACTCAAAATGGCCATCCTGGGTGTTAATCGCGGTCTTCCCCTCATCGCCCTGGAGATTGTAAGCGTTGAGTTTTGAGAAGACTGTGGCCCCCCCGGATCCTGTCGAACTATTCAGAAATCAACGGCAGTGGGTAGTGGTTCTTGATGGTAATTTTGTTTAGACCGCGATAGTCTATGCAAGGCCGTAGGAACCCATCCTTCTTCTCAATAAAGAAGAACCCTGACCCTGCAGGAGAGGATGACTTGCGGATGAAGCACTTAGCCAAATTCTCCCGGATGTAAGCTCACATTGCTTCAGTTTCAAGTCGTGATAGCGGATATACCCTACCCAAGGGAGAGGTGGTGCCAGGCAGGAGTTCGATTGGACAATCATACGGCCGGTGCGGTGGCAGAGTCTCAGCTTTTTTCTTACAAAAGACATCTGAAAATTCCTTGTAGTGTACAGGAAGTCCAGGGAGAGCAGAGACGGCCAGCTGAAGAGTCGAGGCACCCACAAAGCGAGACGGACGAGTAAACGAGATGCAAGATGAGTAACACCAATTACTCCATCGAGTGACTTCACCAGAATTCCAGTCGATGTTCGGACTATGCCTGCGTAACCAAGGAAGTTCCAGGAGAAGCGCACTAAAAAAGCAGGGTAGTACAAGAAATGAAATTTGTTCCTGATGCAGAACCCCAACATGCAAGGTAAGAGGCTGGGTACGATGCTGGATGGTGCAGGAGAGTACCTGTCCGTTCACTGAAGAGATGGAAAGAGGCTGGGTCAGAGGAACCATGGGTAGGTGGAATTTTGAGACCAAAGCAATTGACTGACATGGTCAGAGGTGGAGAGCTAGAATCCTTGCCCAAGTTTGCCTCTCCCACAAAACCTAGGCTCTGGAGTTTCCCACACGGTTCGGGCAGTCTCTTAGAAGATGCTCAGAGGACCCACAACAGAGGCACAATCCCATATAACTCCTGAGGGTCTATTCTTCTTCGGATAGATGGGCTCGGTCTACCTGCATAGGTTCATCTCGAGATGCTGCACAAGGAGGTTGAAGAGGTCGCTGAAAAACGGGTGCAAGACGTGGAACCCTGCGTGTTTGAGAGGCGTCATGCTGTCGACGAACTTCTTGCTGACGCTCAGCAAAACGAATGTTGATGAGGGTGGCCAAGGTGATAAGGTCATCCAGACAGGTGGGCAGATCACGCCCGGCTAGTTCGTCTTTGATTCGTCCGGCTAGCCCCTCTCAGAAGGTCGCGACCAGAGCCTCATTGTTCCAGGAAAGTTCAGAAGACAGGGTCCGGAACTGTACAGCATACTGTCCCACCGCGGAGTCCCCTTGTCGGAGCCGGAGAAGCGAAGAGGCAGCAGAAGAGGCACATCCAGGCTCTTCAAATACTTTACGGAAAGGCCGCCAGGAAATGCGACAAATTTGCAGTCACAGGATCCCCTCGGTCCCACAGGGGAGTAACCCAGGCCAGAGCTTCACCGGATATCAGCGAGATGATGAAGGCTACTGTGGCCCAATCTGACGCAAACTGGTGGGCCAGGACTTCAAAGTGAGTGGTACATTGATTCAGAAATCCTCGGCAGGCCTTGGGGTCACTGCTGTAGTGAGGAGGCAACGGCAAGTGCAGGGAGGAGCTACTTGGCATGGCAGGAGCGGGCACAGGAATGGGAGCTGGTATGGAAACCGGAGAGGACGGAGCCTCAGGGAGTCGGGTCGCTAGGTTCTATAGCATCACGAACAGCTGCTCTTGACGTGCACCCTGGCGAGCAATTTCAGCACGAGGCTTTCGGTATCTGGCAGTAGAGCTTTGGTGGGATCCATGGCCCAGTTGTAGTGTCACGCTGCACGGAGGAGAGGATAGTGAATCCACTGGTCACCGCGTGGAGTTAGCGAAGCCCACACTGAGAAGCGGAGTCTAAAGGGAACCTTGTCTTCACCGGCACCCGCCGCAAAGCGGGAAGGACTTTTCTGCAGGAAAACGCCCAGGTCGCTACCCTCAACGTAGGCCCTGGCGGTGATAGCCGAAGTGGAGGCAAAGAAACAGGCTGGAACACAGAGAGGCAGGACTGGAGGACTGGCAGGCATGACTGGAAGAACATCAGCAGGAGATGGTAAAGCAGGTAACAAAACGGATGCCGAGAATAGCAGAGGAGGTTTGGGAGACATATGCACAGAACCAACACAAGGAAATGGACACCAACAACTGGGCGTGGACAGCAGGAAACAGCATCCTTAAAAATCTCCTGCAAGAATGGGATTGGAGAAGCACAATTACCTGTTGCGCGCTGGCCCTTTAACTCCAGGAAACTGACATGCGCGCGCCCCTAGTGGGGAGGAAGATGCAGAGGAGCGCACCTGCTGAGGAGGAAGCAGGACAGGAGCAGCCCTGGGTGCAGCGCAGGGACGACCAGCAGCCAGGTAACAGGCATGCCTGCGGTTGGATCGGACCGCAGCACTCCCGG